>JARUPZ010001153.1:0-23881 GCA_031213475.1 Nereocystis luetkeana | reverse complement strand
TTTATTTGCTCCCGCGAAGTAGCGAATCATCGGTTCACAGGAGGGAACAACTGATGGCATTCGCATTAGCATAGACAGGACTCGTACCTCAGTACTAGAGATATTTTATCGAGACGAGCGTACCACCGGAGGGCGCAAAGTCTGTATCAGATATATCCGCTAATGGCCGTGCCCAGGAATGGAGATTCATACTCGCACAGGGAGTATTTGGCAGTAATAGGGAATACTGGTGACACCTGAACGGAGGGCATATGTGCTGTTGTACGAGCACATGCCAGGCTTCTTTTTCTTCTCGCAGATATGCCGCGCACCCAGGAATGGGGATACATACTCACACGTACCGGCATATACTTGACGTACGGTATACCTTGTATCCTCGATCTCACAGCTGACGTTTTATTCTTCTGGTATATATGAACAACGCTATTTTGCCAGTGCCGTCGGCCCTCGGCCCTGTCCGTCACTAACGATACAGATCATACGTACGCGTCGCGGGACACGACGTGCTGCTGTATGTAACAACAACGCTGTGCCGGTGCACTAAAAGGCCGTCGACGGCGAGGGGCGTTGGGCCGGTGCAGGTCTCGTGGCCGGCGCCAACGCGTCGGCCCTTGGCCCGTCCCTCACCATGAAGAGCGGTCTATTCCAACGACTCTGTGCCGATGCACTCAAAGGCGGTCGATGGTGAGGGACTATGTGCCAGCGCAGGCCTCGTGGCTGGAGCCAACGCGTCGGCCCTTGGCTCGTCCCTCACTAACAGTACATATAATCAACATCGCGGTACACAACGAACGATGTATATAGCAAGACCGCTTTGCCGGCGCTCTAAAAGGCGGTCGATGGTAAGCGATTACTATATGTGCCGGTGCCCGGCTTGTGGCCGGCGCCGATGCGTCAACCGTTGGCCCTGCCCCTCACTAACGAGGCACACAATGTATTGCTGTGTGTTCCAACGACGCCGTGCGGGTGCACTGCCAGGCGATCGATGGTGAGGGGCTATGTGCAGTTTCGCACATTTTTCGGTGTAAAGCTCGTGCGAACGTGCTGATAGCACACCATTTCCAACTGACTGCGAATCCGACGGCGTAAGAAGTGGCGCAAGGCTGTTTCCTATGCGGTTCGATTTCCAGCTTCAGATTTGCATTTTTCGAACCGAACAATAAATGCCCCTGCTTATGCAGTCCATATATGCAAGATCCGACCTGATTTTTTTCGATTTGAGACTCCGATGACCCACGTCGTCGAATTGTGGGACAAAATCCGACGACTTGGGTCATCAGATTTTCAAATCGAAAAAAGCATGCTCTCTAAACTCAAGATGTTATCCACGACAGCAAACGGCAGCAGAACGATCGATGAGTTGGATGGTGACAGCTCTTTTGCGACGTAGCTTCGCGCCCGACGCGCGGTCGGCGCGTCTCTCGGTGGCCAGACTACAGTCGGCTGGCACGGGCTCGGGCCTAGATACGAGAAAGCAGCGCACTTGCCTCGCACCTCTCCGTGGATACGTACTCGTATACAACACTGCTGTATATAGCAGCAGTGGCAGCAGTCAGCCACATTTCGAAACACAATACCAAGACAGGTCGACTTTAGCGCACTCGGCACGTATCTTCGCCGCCAGACCATAGGCAGTCAGCCTTGGCTCGGACGCTTGGGTCCTACGCGCAGCACCCAGCGGGTCTGTTCGCGGCATCAGACCACAACAACAGCAGTTGGTCTTGGTGTTTGCTCGAATCTCTGCATGCACAATAAATCTGATTTTTCGGCACAGGAAAACTGTTCCGATTGGCCAATATCACATCTAAAGAAGCGATCGGCTCGAAACCTGAAGCTAAGAAAACGAACCGCACAGGAAACAAGCTAATTGACTAGAATTGCAGCTTACGGGACCCGTTTGGTGGAAAAAATGTTCCTCCTTGATTTTAGCGATGATGAACTTGACCAAAAGTTTTTTTGGCGGCAGTTTCCAACGACGTCATGAAGTGATGAAACCTGCTTTTGCACGAGACCTCGGAGGCACTATTAAACTGAGTGTTGGTATTAGACTGTGTGGCATGACGAGTCACGACGATTTGCGCTTGGCCACTCTGGTACACAGCTGGGACACAGCACCCGTGCATCGACCACGGAGAGGGAGAGCGTCTTTATAACCTTTGCCAACATCGCGTGAGTTGTGGCCGACCAGTAGCAGCTGCGCTACCAGAACCGAATTTGGGATGAAAGGACGAGACAACAAAGAAAAAGAAACGTTTTTTATTTTGACTACAACCGCCAAAAGCAACCCATGCTCCGCAAGAGTGAACGAGAGCTCCTTACTGGTCCAGCGACTAGAAAGCCCATACGCAGCTCCCCAGCAGGTTCCTTATTCCGTCCCTTTTCTTCACGGAGCTGATGCTGTGGGCTGATCGCCCAACCCGGCATGGATTACTCCTTCGTGTTGTGTATGTACCAGGTAGTTCAAAATCTGAGTTATTTTCTGATTTTCCTGATCCCCCCATGAAATCAAACCGACATCACGAGAAGGTGGTACATGGAATAAAGTTATGGCGGGATTTTTTGCCGTTGGAAAATCCGACTTTGTTTTTTACCAGTCTCGAACATAATGTCGAATAAGATCCGACCTAATATGTTCGTACGTACGTACAAATGAAACACCGGGAATATTTATACCGACCACTCACCGCCGCTTTATTCGTTACAGAAACGAGAATACAAAAAAAAAAAACTCCATACAGTACAAAGTGAAAGCACAATGTACAGCAGTACACACTCCAGTATACGACTGGTACCCACCGACCCACCCCACCCACCCACCCACGTACCGCTGGAATTGCTCAAAAAGGTATGGTGTATTGGTGTCCGCTCGATCGCTCGCTCGATCGATCACGCCGTTGCTCGCCTGCCGCAATGGGCAGCAGTATAAGTAAAAAAAAGCCTGAAACACGAAATAAGAACAAAGGTTCGTTTGGTACAAATTACTTAAGATAGTACGTACGTACGTACGTATATCAAAAACACGTCTCGCTGCTACTGTACGATATCTAATCTGGAATACATATCATGCGCATGCACGTACCCGTACGGGAAACATATCGGGGACAGCCCCGCCATGACGTCGCTCCAAAGCACGATAGTCGCGGCGCTCCGCTATGTTCTCGGCGCGCTTCTCTCTCCCCGCTTCTCCTGTTGTTTTCCCCGTGCGGGCGAAGAACTCCTCGTCATTTTTTTCAAAGCCTCTTATTGTAGGCTTGTACAGGTCCTTGTTTTTTTTTTTGTGTCGTGTCGTGTCGTGTCGTGTTTCCCATTGTATTATGTACATACAAGGCGCTTCGCTCAGGAAGGAAAAAAGTACATCAAATTATGCGAAGCGAACAGAGGTCCACGATTGAATTTAGTTTTTTTAAGGATCGTAATTGCAAACCGGCGACTTGATAATGCCAAGAGTCCCGCCGCCATGCTTCAGGAAAAAACAGCTCCGACGTCAGCTTGGATGCCACATATACGCTTCGCGTCGCGGATGTCGTACGTAAGTACGTACACCCCAAGTAGGGTACTACTGTCTGCACTTATTTTCTTCTTTCGATATGCTCGATGTCTGTACTGTATGTACGAAGAAAGCGAAATCACACAGCACGGCACAGCAGCAAGAACAATGAAAATGAAACCGAAAACTCGGAAAGGAAAAAAAATCCCCGTCCCCTCTCGTGTAATATTTTTCTGCCTGATTGGAACACGTTACACCCGGTCGAAAAGAAGAATAGAAAAAATCGCACAGAAGAGCTTCTCTCTCAGCCTCGTACGCCGCCCGCCCCTCTCGCGACCACCTCGCTACCGATTCGGTCCGGGTAAAGCTTTTATCACTCCCTGCCACAATCAGCCCCGTCGCCCGCCCCGCGTGAAGCCCGGTGCTCACCGTGGCCGTCGTTCGCCAGCTCGATAACGTTGGTGTTCAAACTGCACACCTCCCTCTTTGAACTTCAGCGTGGTCGCAAAAATAACCACCGCTTGAATATTATCTTGCGATCCCGAACGACCTTTATAAACTCGTACATACTCTATCAACAATCATCAATCGAAGCCAGACACATCCCGTTCATGCATCCCTCGTGTCTCGAGGCACACGCGACGCCTAGGCACGAAAGCAGCGACCGCGCTCCTTGCAACCCCCCCTCTACCCGCCAGCACCCGCTGGCACCCGCGACGGTGCTGGGTCCTCCCGCGATGCCGTGCTCGGAGGTCACGCACGCACACGAAACGAAAGAAGAAAAAAGAAAGAAATGACCGAGAAAACAAAGAACTGCTGGAAAGGTCCGGCAAGTAATGAAAGGAGGCGGTTTGGAAGTGGGAGCTCTGAGAGGCCAGGGATGCACCAACCGAGCACGCTCAGGGGTTGCAACCCCCCCTCTACCCGCCAGCACCCGCTGGCACCCGCGACGGTTCCGGGTCTTCCCGCGATGCCGTGCTCGGAGAACACGCACGCACACGAAACGAAAGAAGAAAAAAGGAAGAAATGATCGAGAAAACATAGAACTGCTGGAAAGGTCCGGCAAGTAATGAAAGGAGGCGGTCTGGAAGTGGGAGCTCCGAGAGGCCAGGGATGCACCAACCGAGCACGCTCAGGGGTTGTGATCTAAGTATGTAGTTTTATATTACTAATATTTTTTCACGGGGTGGTACTCTTTACTCAAGTGTACGATTGGAGTGATTTTTGTTTGTCCGTGTGCGGCATACCACGAACTAGCTTTCTGTAGCCTCGATTCTTCGCATCAGTCGATGCGCTCTGTGGAGGGGTACATAGTGCCGAAAAACGCTGAAAATCACACCTATTGCTGTTTTTGAAGTCAGATTCAAACGGGAAAACATTCTGGTTCATGAATTTGTTCAGAACGTATGCTTTTATACGTCTGGGCACACTATGGACAGCCAATTCGTGACGTATCAGGAGTTAAAAGCGATATAATGCCGACCTTCCGGTATACTATATTCAAGTTGTTTTGGAGCCCCATGACAGTTCGGAATTGCAGAAATTTATTCAGTCTGTTGGTAGTTCCTTTTGGAAAAATTTCATAATATTCACCGTGCCACCGATTTCTGGTCGATATGGACCTCACGCGCACAGCTAACCGTGTTATTTGTATGCCGCTCTTCGGCCATTCTTGGTGCTTTTCTAGTAATAACGGGAATCATCGCAACGGCTGCCACGCTTAATTCAGCTCACCGTTGAACAATGCTTGGCAGAAATCATGGGAGCGCGAAGCCTATGAGATTATTCTAAGCAACACATAAGAAAGGGTGCGAACTACTTGTTCATGTTTTGATACCCTCCCGCATTTGTCTTTTTTCTTCTACCCCTTTGTGTTCGAACCCAACTTTTGGGGTTGTCCTGCGTGTTTGCAATGACAGGCTATGAAGATTCCCTCAGACATGCGTATATTCCGCCGATTACAATGTAATTTGCGTTGTGCCCCCAAGTCCGATACCGTTTTGTATCCGGTGAGATGACCAATACTACGGTTTCGGGTTGGTACACCACCAATACATGGTGTACGCCTCAACTAGGATTTCTACTGCGCGACAAATACATGTTTGTGACGTGCGATCGCCGCCGAAATCTGATCTACTAATGAGGTTACGAGGGTGAGTAAAGCTCAAAGCACTATTCAGAACTTCCTTACGTATGACACCTCCCAGGCGAGGATGCGCGTTTGTACTGCGGGATGGGGTTGAAATAGCGAGAATTGTATTCGGGCGGCATGTAGTTGTCGATACCATGTGCCCCGGCACGAAAAGAGAGAGTGGCGCTTAGCGCTACGTCAGCGGTATCCGTAGTTTTCGGCGCAGATACTCGCGGACGTTTGCGCGTCGCTCCAGGACCCACGTATGCCCCAGCTACGGTCGCAGATCAGTGACTTGCGCCGCACACTTACCGGGACCCTAAACCCTTGTTTGCAATTCCTATGTTTGTCCGTATCAAATTCTTTCCCGTTGAAAGCTGGAGTTGCTATCTTCTGGTTTCCGACTATTCTTTCTCCCGCTGTTCGGAGCCTTTCCAAGCGTTCCTTGTGCCTGCTTTGCACTATTGCCCTACCATCTGGTTGCGATCGGAAGCACTTAATGTCCTGCTAACGGTTCTACTGGGCGAAATGCAAGTAGCAGCATTCATGCTCGAATGCAAGAGAGCGGGAAACAGAAAAAAAGTCGATCGCCGCGAATGATTTGTACTACCCAAGCCTAACGCCAGGTTTGTGTTGTGGGGCGATCGAGCTCATGTCCACTGTCCGCGGAATAGATATGATACCATCGGTCTCATTGAGCGCAGCGTTTGGCGTAATTTATTGGATGCGTTTCGATGTTTTGGAGCCTTTTCGTTCCTCTTCGCCCGAACCTTCGAACTCTGACCGCGAGATAAAATTTCGTAAATGATGAGCACCTCACCGTGGCCATGGCGGTTGAGTGCTGGAATGGGATGAGTTGCGGAAGCCCGAAAACAGTGGGTTCGCAAGTCTTCTTGAAGATGAAACCGAAGTTCGAGCCGCTGCGACTTGGCGTCAACTAGCCGTGAGCGACCGATAGTTAGTCAAGCAGCAACTGAAGTGGGTACAGACGTTGTTGACTACGTCCGTTTAATCAGCAAGGGCAATGCGTATACTACGGTACAGTAGATTGTGTCATCATTACTGGCGCTAAGTACAACGCCCCTCCTAGTCCCTACACTGCTGTCATTTTTCAAGACCCGCCAGGATAATTTCTACGCCGTTACCACCTGACACAGGTGAAGATTCATCCTTCGAGTGCAATATATGCCTGGACGGGGTGACGGAGCCGGTGGTCACGCGGTGCGGCCATCTATTCTGCTGGCCATGTCTGTACCGGGTGAGTAATAAGATCAGATGGTGAAGGCCCGCGCTGCGAAGTATTTATATGAAAGGGAACGAAGCCACACTTCACAACAGTTCCCTTTGAGGATTCCTTTAATAATGTCAATTGATGAGTTCGAAAACAATATGCGTACCTATGTTGCGCCGTCGTCACGTTTGCTCTCGTGCTTTTATCCCGCAGTGGCTAAATACCAACCAAACGGAGTGCCCGGTGTGCAAGGCTGGGGTCACGGCTACGAATGTCATTCCTCTCTATGGCCGTGGGGCTGCAAACGTTGACCCCAGGTGAGACTTCCCAATCTTTGCCCTCGTTTCCGTGGAACTAAATTTGATCTATTTCGTTGTCCTCGATTTCTACGCTTTGCACGTCCTATCATGAAGTAGTGACACGTTGAGTCGTACCCTATGCCCGAACAATGCTCTGGATAAATGCATTTGGATGTTCGCGGTGCATAAGGTTCTGTCGAACGGGCTGTAAACTCGGTGGACATCCTCCTCGCCGCACTTGTGTGGTCGTGTGTAGGACTGTGTATCGGTGCCGATGTTTTTGTATTCGTCGGGCGATCCGATATATATATATATTTTATATCGGGAAGTCGAGCCGAGATTTTTCCCTATATTTTAGGATATGGGTTTCCCGCAGAGGAGGAAGGCATACATAGCAGGGAAACAGGGGATATGCACCTCGTTTTAACGTCCTGCATCACACACAGCGTCCTGCAACAGCAGTTGTAGCAGACAGCAAGCACACGCACGTCAGTAGCACCCAATGAGCGCCGAGGGGTCAGCGGACTAGCATGGAGGGTCCTCTGTGCCGGGGAATGAACACGACACACCAGCACCCAGCCAATCGCTAGCTAAAAAGGCCGAAAAAATAAAGAGGTCAGGTCAGCGCTCAAGAAGTTCAAGCCTGATAAGGGCGCACACCCTGTGTGGAAATTCTTCAAGGTCCACGTCTCCTCACACTACACCGGTATCGCGGTCTGCCAGATGTTCGTTGGAAATGACAACAC
The DNA here is from genome assembly GCA_031213475.1 of Nereocystis luetkeana. Classification (NCBI taxonomy): domain Eukaryota; class Phaeophyceae; order Laminariales; family Laminariaceae; genus Nereocystis; species Nereocystis luetkeana. Next base: position 15,987 of record JARUPZ010001153.1, on the reverse strand, counting down.
GCAGTCGGCGGAGATCAAGTACTCGCAAGGGTCACCTACAAATCTCATGTCTCATCTCGACACAAGCAAGGTCGGCCACCGGGCAGCACACAATGTGACCCTGACGCGCCTTTCAAAAGGCGCGTAATCCACAGGAGGAGGAGGAGGAGGAGCGATCACAGGCCATTTCAAGGCGGCAGAGGTGCACCGGAGCGATGACCTGATTTGTCTCGCGATCAACAACTACCTCCCGTTCTCGGTAGGTCAGGTTTGAAGTTTCAAGACTTTGTGTGTGTTTTGTGTTGTGTGTTGTGTGTGTTGTACGTTTTGTGTTGTGGTGTGTGTGATGTGTGGTGTGTAGTAGGTCAGTAGTAGCGCAGAATAGTAGCACACCAAGGCCGAGATCAGAGCCGCACCGGTAGCCGATTTGTTGTTGCTGTGGACTTCTAGGTGCTATTCTAAAGGTCGGCTATGGCTGCAGGTAGCGCGGCTACCGCTGTTTGGCGCGGGGGAAGAAGAGAGCAAAGAGATAGATGGAGAGAGAGGCAGCAGCAGTGGGGGGCGGGATATTCTAGCTTTATTTTTAGTTTTTTAGTTTTTTTACCTTCTCTCTCCCCCTCTTTCTGTTTTCGTCTCTGAATGTTCCTCTCTCTGTCTCTTTTTTTCTGCTCTCCCTCTTCTGTTGTGGGGAGTGGGGTTGAAGGTCGTAATTTTTGTCAGGGTTCCTCTAGTGTTCTCTTTACCTGTCGTCTGCCTTCGTCTTCGTGCAACGTGGAGCGGATTTTGTTCCTGCTCTCCCTCTTCTGTTGTGGGAAGTGGGGTTGAAGGTCGTAATTTTTGTCAGGGTTCCTCTAGTGTTCTCTTTACCTGTCGTCTGCCTTCGTCTTCGTGCAACGTGGAGCGGATTTTGTTTTTTTGCTAACCATCACCCCTCCCCTACATTCCCGCCCACTTTGCTTTTTTTTGTCTCACCAGTTTGTCGATTATCCGGACCTCAAGACTGTGGTGGCCAAACTCAACAATCGCTCCGAGGTTCCGGACCGCCGCGCCGTTGTTCAATGAATGCACGTCGTCAAGGAGAGCCTTGAAACAGACGCGTCCCTCATGCTGGATGGCGAGTTTGTGACGATTACCATGTACGGCTGGACGTCTCGCAAGCACGACTCGCACATGTCGCAAACCGTTGCCTACATCGATTCCGGGTGGGAGCTCCACACGCTTTCCCTGAACTGCTCGAAGCACATGGGTACCACCACGGGTGAGGACTTGGCGAAGGGGATAGTGGCAATGATCGAACGTCACGGCCAACCGGTCGGGTGGTTGCATGCGTCACCGATTGCGAGCCGTTCATGATTAAGGCGGGGCGCCTGATTGAGGTCGGGGGGGGGCTGCTTTCGCACGTCGGGTGTAGCAACCACCGCTTGGAATCGACGATGTCATCGTTCTTCAACGGCAAGAACCTGGGCGTTTCGAGCCTTGCGCAGGGCCTGGTTGGGCGCTACAAGAAGTCCAGCCAGATGGCAACTCGTCTCGTCGCCGTTTGCGGCATCCGCGTGATGCCGTCGTTGTGCTTAATTCAGGGCGTTGAGACGAGGTGGTGGTCATCATGGGGGATGGTGTGCCGTCTCCTCCACCTCAAAGGGGCCTTCGAGTTGCATAAGTCGATGGACAAAATCAACCCGCTGTTTTCAGGCACGGACTGGGAGGTGCTGCGACTGAACGACCTAATTCTCGAGCCGTTCATGATGGCGCAGAAGAAGCTGGAGGCCGACCAGTACGTGACGGGCAGCGTGACTATCCCGACGATCGGGGAGTTGCGGGACGGGCTCGAAGTGGCGATGGATGACCCTCGCAAGGTTAACGCGCCAGAGCTCTCGGAAGCTACTCGCACGGCGATGGACATCATCAGTCCGGACGCAAAACCACTGTGGGCGGATTTCACCAACCGCTGGGGCGACTGCAAGGATACCCTCCAATACAAGAAGGGCCGGTGGCGGAAACCCCAGGGCTTCAAGCGGGCGCAAGTTTGGGCGCCCGCCCTAGATCGGAGGTGCAAGAATCTGTACGGGATACGCCCGCAAGAACATGCAGCCGTGTGGAAGGCTCTGTCCGGGGAAGCGGTGGAACTCGCTCTCCAGAGACAGCAGTCCCACCGCAAGGCACCCGTCCCCGCTCAAACCTCGCCAGCGCCAAGAGACCCGGCGGGGCAATCCAAGTGCCAAGCATTCGCCTGAGCCCCTTCTAGGCGGCGGCAGCAGTCCACGCCGCCGGTGGAGGTGGTAGTAGTGCTGCACCATCCGCGAATGGCAACCACGAACACATGTCGACCGTAGTCAACATGAAAACATGTCGAGCGTAGTGGACATGGAGATGATTGCTTTCAGGAGCGCACCTGGTATTTCGGTTTGGGAAGAGAACGGGGGCATCAAAGTCTACAACAACCCGCTTGAGTGGTGGCGCAGCAAGCAACGAGGCCCCCCCTTGCTTGCCGCACTAGCTCGTCGTGTGCTTACCCGTCCAGCATCGCAAGCGCAATCCCAGCTCATGTTTTCTACCGTGGGGCTTATCCTAACGCCCGCGAGGAATTCCCTAAGCAGCGAGAACGTCGAGCTTCCCGTGTACCTCAGTAACGTATGGGGTGTGGCAGAGAAGTGGAGAATGTCTGCCCATTAGAAATGATCATGTCAGCACGACTGTTGAAGGAACGCAGTGTACAGGAAACAAATTGGCGCGAAAGTACCACCTGCTCCATACAATCGGTGAAAGGACGGTGCTTGTTGGCGTTTCTCTTTGCTGCAATTTTTTAGCTACTTGTTCGGCTGTTGGTGTTGGAATCGCTTCACTTTGTTCGGCAGTAAATTTTGGCTACAATTCAAGTGCTTGTATGTTGGTTGTCAGTTATCGGCTATGCAGCTATGACGTCATTTTTTTGTCATCTACATCGTTTTTTTCAGATTGTTTAGCTGGCTGTACGTTGTAGCATACCTGGTACATTGTATGTACCGGTGCTGGCCAGCGCTGGTTTCCATTTAGTTTTTTCTGCATGGAAATGCCAAATGAAAAAATTAATAAAATATTTTTCGAAGTTTTCGCTCAATTTTGTTGGCTGAACAAGATCAATTGTGATGGCGTATTTGGGACCATTTTTTCATGGAAAATGAAGACAAATTCCTCCATTTTCCTGCCTCCCGCGGCGCCCCCAGCGGGCCCCCCTCATCAGCCGGGGGGGGGGCTGCGAGCTTCCGCGCCTTCGCGCGGAAACTTCGCTGTGCTCCCCGGCTCGCTGCGCTCGCGGATATCTTTTCGATATATCGGCTGCACCGATCTACGGTATATATAGTGTCGATATATGCTACCGATATACAACCCTATCCTCTGGGCAATTCACTAACGCGATGCGTCAAATGCGATTGCACACTTGACGCACGAAAGTTGCGAGTTCAGTTATATTACGAACGCGTTTAGCCTACAGTAGCTTCAACATTTACCACACTCCCACGCTTCGCACCCCCTGTTACCGGTAGAACGAAGTCTGCAGGACATGGAAATGTACCCAGTCGACCGGAGGCAGAACGACCACGAGCAGAGAGACCCAGGTCTCCTGACCCGTTCGCCCGCGGAGTAGGGATGGGCGACGGGTGGGGTGGGGTTGGGGCAAGTGGGACAGGGATGGAAGCCGGTGGGGTTGGGGCGACAGGCGGTCATTTGCATTTCCAAGCTGGTCTGGGTTTCTTTCCTTCCCTCTTCGGCTTGCAATTTGTGAGTGGTACAACTGTCATGAGGTGCGAGATGTAAAGGGCAAAGTTAACGTTTTGGCCTCAACTCGAACCCAGTGTGGATGTGCGTGTATAACGGTTAGTCATTTGTACCTTTCCATCGGGGCAATGCTCTCGCCAGGCTATTCACTATTGCCTGACTGTTTGCCGAGCAATCCTTGTGACAGTTGTTTACAAAAGTGCTCTTGAACGACTGAGCTTAAACTAAAACCACAAGGACTTCGCCGGCCACTTCGATGCTACGTTATTTATGCCAATCCTGGTCTCGTGTCACAGCAAAGCTTCGCCTTCCTGGCGGAACATGGAAATTCTGGGAATGAAGAACGGGGGAGAACCGCCGCAACATCAGCAAGAGAAGAGAGCGTCAGCGGGAGGATGGGGGTGGGGGAGGGGGTAGCTGCGCCAGCTGGTCGTAGAGCAGACGCCGTGGGTGATGAGAGGTTGTTCGCAGCGGAGGAGGCACAGCAGGAGTTTCTATCACGGCTGCTGCTCGTGCTCGGGTCTTTCGTGGTGCTCTGTCTGGTGTTGTTCTGAACCAGAGACACACCACGAAGTCTGCGAGCTTACAAATTGGCGTACGTACAGTTTACCTACAAGTTTGAGTTCGGCTTGTGGGGAGGGAGTGAAGCAAGAGCGTCGCCTGAAATGTCTATAATAATGGCCGATGGGTTAGCGGAATTCGGGGGGGGAGCCAAACGCATCTCGTACGAGTCTTGAGTTGTAGGTGGTCAAATAAGGTCCCGTATATGTCGTCTTGCAACACCAGCTTGCGTTTTCAACGACAGTCGCCGACGAACGCTTATGTTGTACTTTTCTCGCGATATTCTGGCTTACCTGCTTTTAATTCTCAGTTTGTCGAATCAAACTGAGTCTTAGCTGCGGTTATTGCAAATCTGTCTGTCTGTCTGTCTGTCTGCCCGCATGGCTTATATTTTTGAACACTTTGCAATGGTCGATATATAAGGTCGTTACAGATGATATTATGGCGACAGTATTCGAGCCTTACGGACCTTCTATACTGGAACATACCATACCACCATGCAAATTTAGCCATATTATATATCCACGACACGGTACCATCGTAGCATACCGCCAACATACCATACCATATACGGTGTTATTCCCGTACCATACCGCCAACATATTACTTCATGGACGTTTTTTCCGGAATAGTTCACTTTTCTCGTTTTGCCGTGGGTCTTTTCTCGTGCTATCTGCTGCGGGGCCCGCAGGGGGGCGGCGTGGACAGTAGGGTACAAGCGTTGGCTCCGGCCGGGCTCCGTTGCCCATGTTATACATGTTTAAAGCCACGTGACCCAGCAAGCAACTCAGGGAATGGGGTCCCACTTCCGGAAAGCCATCCAGGGGCTTGAAAACCTACCCGGGTCTTCGTATTTTGAGCTGCACATATTTATTTGTTTTTCCCACATCTTGCTGCAACTGCAACAACAACACACAGCAGAGCTGCTCAAATTCGTGCTGCTCGAGTTTATATGCTCGAGCAGTATGCAGCAGTAACAGCAACAGCAGGCGTACGAGTGCTGCTCGAGCCAAATGTTGCTGGAGTGCCTCTGGGTGCTACTGCTGATGCTGCTGTTGCTGAGTGCTCCTGTACCCGTGATTGCTTGGCCACGCCGTGCTTGTGTTTGTCTCGTGCTCGTTGCGCTTGAGCAATCGAGTGATCGTGGTCCCGTGTCCGTTTTTCGCGGTGCAATAAGCCATGCTTGGAAACCTACTCATCATGCCCGTGACTGCTTGGCTACGCCGTGCTCGTGTTTGTCTCTCGTTCTCGTTGGGCTTGAGCGATCGAGTGATCGTGGTCCCGTGTCCGTTTTTCGTGGTGCAATAGGCCATGCTTGGAAGCCTACTCATCATGCTCGTGCGCTGGAGTGCTGCTCGAGCAGCACGCAGCAGCAGTACAGCAACAACGACAACACCATGTTACAGGTGTACGACTGCGGGTCGAATCGAGTGTTGCTCGAGTGCTAATGCTGCTGCTGCTGCTGCTGCTGCTGAGTGCTCCTGTGCTCCTGTGCCGGTGATTGCTTGGCCACGCCGTGCTTGTGTTTGCCTCGTGCTCGTTGCGCCTGAGCAATCGGGTGATCGTGGTCCCGTGTCAGTTTTTCGCGATGCAATAGGCCATGCTTGGAAGCCTACTCATGCTCGTGCGCTCGGGTGCTGCTCGAGCGGTACGCAGCAGTACAACAACAGCAACAACAGGCGTACGAGTGCTGCTCGAATCGAGTGCTGCTGAGTGTTTCTGCTGCTGAGTGCTCGTATGCTCGTGACCGCTTGGCCACAAGACATGAGAACACGCTGTTTTCTTTTTCTCCAGAGCGTACCAAAACCCGCAGACCATACAGATGCTGCAGACCATGAAGACCCACCGATATAAACGGGCATATCATACAGATCGTACGTAACCCATTCCGGTGAACAGATCATAGAGTTCACACAGATTCGACCCAGGTAGATCATACAGATCCCGCAGATCGATGACACCCACCGATGAACATGTGCAGATTATGCAGGTCGTACAGACCCTACTCGTATCTTGCTAAAGATGAACAGATCTGCAGATCGAACAGATCCCACCCCGGTCGAACTGCCCAGTAAAGTTCAGACCATCAAGCATCACATCTATCGATGATACAGATCCCACCCAGGTGATAAATACCTGGATGATACAAACCCCGTCAATTTCCTTGTGAGTGCTACGCTTTCCTTCGAGCAATACAGTAGTCCATGTCTCCTACCAGGTATACGCCAAGACGTTCGAGAGCATCGAAGACTATTAATAGACTACTAATATACTCTTCGCTTTTAGAGATAAATCAGTGGCTCACAGTTCACTCCGAGATCGTTTTCACTAAAAAAAGAGGTGCAAGGGTTTTACATGCGTCTCCTTCGACACACCACCGGATTTCATCCCACCCACATCCCGAAGGGGAACCTTGTACCATATACCACATACAATGTTTTCCCCATATACCATACCACCAACATATACCATATCATGTACCATGTTTTAGTTTCCATGTAGTACATCACACCGTGTAGTACGATCATAATATATTACTTGCAATATCATAGGGAACACATGTAATAACACACTTCTCCATAGTTTCATTTCTGCCTAGTCAAATCAAAGAGTGAGTTAACCCGCCCCCACTCTGTGCCCTGGCACGGCTGAATCCCACCGCTAATTCCTTCATGGGCCATCACGTCGGCTACCCAACTGGCATCCTTTCCATGATTGCGAACATTCGTCTTGTACGCATCGGACGCCCATCGGCCCGCACGCTGCAACACCTCTGGTGTTGCCCCCCCCGCCGACAAGTGAGTTGCGCCTCCAATCCTCAGAGAGTGCAAAGCATACTGCTCCGCACGTGTGATGATGTCGAGCTCATCGAGCAGTACACAGCAGCAAAACAACAGCAACAACAGGCGTACAAGTGCTGCTCTAGTCGTGTGTTGCTCCAGGGCCGCTGGGTGCTGCTGCTGCTGAGTGCTCGTGTGCCCGTGACTGCTTGGCCACGCCGTGCTCGTGTTTGTCTCGTGTTCGTTGCGCTTGAGCAATCGAGTGATCGTGGTGACCGCCTTTTTTTTTGCGGTGCAATCTGCTTGACACCTACCTGGTACTACTCATGCTCGTGCGCTTGAGTCCTGCTCGAGCAGTCCGCAGCAGTACAAGAACAGCAACAACAGGCGTACGCGTGCTGCTCGAATCGAGTGTTGCTCGAGTGCTGCTGAATGTTGTTGTTGTTGCTGTTGTTGTTGTTGTTGCTGCTGCTGCTGCTGCTGAGTGCTCTGCTTGGCCACAAGACGTGAGAACACGCTGTATCCACCACGTCGGCCGGTGGCCCGTCCCTCACTACCGACACATACCATACACGTTGCGAGACACCATGGACTGCTGTAAGCCCTAACGACGCTGTGCCTGTGCACTAAAATGGCGGCCGACGGTGAGAAACTATGTGCCGGCGCAGGCCTCGAGGCCGGCGCCAACGCGTCGGCCCTTGGCCCGTCCCTCACTAACGATACATACCATCAATGTCGCAGTACACAATGTGTTCGTTATATAAAGGATAAACCACCGAGCTACTCAGTCAGCGCTGACTGAGTAGCTTAGTGGTCTATACTTTATAAACCAAACAAAAGAAGTACCTTTGGGCTCGATACGGCCTCCCGCCGATAACATCCTCCGGGGTTGATCAAGCCCCTTATCCGCGCCTGGGTTTTCCTTCATATTGCCCCCCTCCCTAGTCGTGAGTTCTTTTACTCAAGTGGTTCACTCCACTTCCGACTCTCTGGTCGAGTGTTCTTTTATCGTGGTTCTCTCCCCCTGATTTCCCTTTTTCTACCCACGGCAGAAAAAGCGGAAATACGACGTCTGGCGGGACTCGAACCCCGGACTTCTTTTGTTCGTTTTATAAAGGATAGACCTCTGAGCTACTCAGTCGGCGCTCACTAAGTAGCTCAGTGGTCTATCCTTTATAAACGAACAAAAGAAGTACCTTTGGGCTCGATACTGCCTCACGCCTTCTTGAACGTTTGAGGTCTGGTACCAGAAGCCAAGATGCCTTCGGAGAGGTCGGCTCACGTGGAGCACGATTCTCCGGGTGAGCAAGATCTCAGGCGCGAGGTAAAGCTGGCGATTGAGCACAGTCAGGCGTCGATGATGAACGCCATGAGGGAAATGATGGCCGAGGTTACGAGGAACAACGGCCGATCGGAGTCCGGCAGCGCTGAGGGAAGCGCTGCTGTTGGGCAAATCCTGCGTGGGATAGTGCCCGCTGTTGTAAGAGAAACCCCTGCTGCTGCTGTAGGCATGGCACGGGATATTGCAGCAGAACATCAAACAAATTTGCGTGAGGGCGCCTCGCCAGATTTGGGAGTAACTGGACGCGGAGGAACTGCGTTGCCTGTCGAGGTTAGCCCACCGAGGGGTCAGCCAGACCAGCCTGGGAGGACTGGAGAATGGGGTGCATACCCTGGCGGTGAGTTGGATGGTGTATTTGATCTACCTCTCTCTCGTCGTTTGGCATTTAAACATACCCCTGTTCCATCGTTTAGTGGGCTGAAGCCCGAGTTCAACTCCTGGACAAGAGACGCTAGGTATTACGCCAAAGGAGTTGGTTTCTTGTCTGCTTTCGTGTCCGATCCACCGGAGTACATTCCCGTAGGGGAATTGGACACTGAGAACACGATGCTCGTCGCTAGGGGGTTTAGCCGCGAAAGTGTGCACGTGCATACTCTGGCGTGGAATTTCCTGGCGACTGCGCTCAAAAGCAAGAGCGACAAGAGCATTTTACACAGGTGTACCTCGCCGAGGCAAGCGTGGGACGCTCTCCTTGCGTGGTACGGCCCTCAAACGACGGAGGCCAAGTCGGACCTCTCGAGGCGCTTAAATAGCTTTATAATAGCGCCGGGGAGCAACCCGCTCGAGGAGATGGGCAGGATCGAGGATCTTGCCGCGGAAATGCGCGCAGCAGGAATGTCAGTAGACGACCATATGCTGTACACCATTTTTATTGACGCTCTGCCTGCTGAATACGAGGTGGAGGCTCGGAACCTGGCATCACGTGACAGCATCGGCCGTGATGACATCATCAAGGCTGTTCGAGAACGGCATCACCGACTTTCTGGAAACAGGAAGAAGGGGTCCAACGCTGGCCACGCAGGCCATGCTATGTACGCCGGCGGCAGTGGCGGTGGTCGCAGACAAGGTGGAGGCAATGGCAGAGAAAAAGGCGTACGGCGACGCCAGCCTGGACGAGGTGGAAAAGGCACCAACGAGGCCGGTTGTGGTTCAGCCGCGGCTGCTGGTGGCAATGGCAGCAGCGCCAAAGCCATCAGCGGAAGTACTCCAGTGGGCAAGTGTCACAGGTGTGGCAAGAAGGGCCATTGGAAGAGCGACTGCACGGCGAAGCTATGCAGCCGATGCCAAGGACGGGGGCACTCTGCGGATGCCTGTCCCACGTCCATGGACCGCTGCAGTCGATGCAACGGGCTGGGGCACGCTGCTGATGTCTGCCCCTCATCGAAAGAAGAAGCTGTCATGGCGGTGGCGAGCGAGGTTGGGGCAAGGGACGACGACCAAGAGAAAGGTACGGTCCAGGCCTCAGCTTTCAAGGCCGAGGAAGCAAGCAAGAACGGTGATGGTCCGGGTGAAGGGGAACCTGGTTGGCAGGTAGGAGACGAGGCATGGATATGCGATAGTGGTGCATCTACTCACATGACGCCCTCAGCAGACTGCATGATCAACTATAGAGAATGCAACCTGAAACTGCGAAATGCCGATGGATCCACTCGATCGATTGAAGGTTACGGTGACGTAAGCGTTGTCTTTCGGTCCGGAAATGGTCTCGTGCAAGTGCTGCTTACGAATGTTGCGCACATGCCGGATCTCCGCTACCACCTGTTTTCCCTGCCCACTCTCGTCAAAAACGGCCACGCTTTCGAAGGGCGCCCCACGGGGGTTGTAGTCAGGCTCAAGTCAGAGCGTTCGATCGTGTTTCCGCTGAGTGGGACACTTTTCAGCTTGTACGGCTACCGAGTCGACCGCAGTTGTGGGGAAACTGCCTGTGCTGTACTCACCCCGGGGCAACCGCCCCACAAGTCTGTGATCAACATCAATGATTTCCACTGTGCGGCTGGACACTCCCATGAGGTACTACTCCGCAAGACCGCGGAGCAGCAAGGGATTGTCCTCGAGGGAAAGCTGCTGGAGTGCAGAGGGTGCTCCATGGCGAAGGGTCTCCGCAAAGGTGTCAAGCAGTCCACACACACACGAGCAGCTAAGAGGCTTGGGAGGGTTTGTGTGGATTTGAGTGGACCTACGGTGGTAGAGTCTCTCGGAAGAAAGCGGTATACTCTGATAGTGCGAGACGATTTTTCACGGTATACGTGGGTGTACTTCATGCGCCACAAGTCGGACGCCACGGAATTGTTCGAGCAGTTTCTTGCGGATTCTCGTGCAGATGGTGTCCCTTCTGCTGTGGTAATCGCCCGATCTGATGGAGGTGGCGAATTCCGCGGAGGCAAGTTTGGCGACCTGTGTAGATCACGAGGGATCAAGCAGGAATTTACGACAGCCGACAGCCCCCAATTTAACGGAGTAGCAGAGCGCGCGCTGGGTTTGATCGAGACGGCCGCAATGGCGGGCCGAGTCCAGGCTAAAGAGCTTTTTCCCGGCACGCAACTCCCGGCCTCTGCGTCATTGTGGGCGGAAGCGTCCCACTGGGCGTGTGACGCCTTGAACCGCACTGCAACGACAGCTAACCCTGAGAGCAAGTCGCCGCATGAGATGTGGCATGGTAACCCCCCCCCGGTAGTATTACTACCTTTCCCTAAACCTGGCTACTGCAAGGTGAAGAGGGAAAACAAGTCACAGGTGAAAGCACAAGAGTGCTTTTACCTTGGCCCTGCACCCAACTACCCCCGAGACTCAGTGCGAGTATTGACGAGGCAACGCACTGTGCTAATCACGCGAAATGTCACCTGGCAACGCGTGTCGCCTGCACCACCTGTACCTGCCCAGGCGAATGACTCCCTGTCTACGGAAAAGGGGGGGTCCGAGGCGGACGACGTGAGCACGTCGGATCGAGGTGGTGGGGGGGTGGTGAATGAGCTGGACGACGGTCTGGCTCACTTGAACGACCTCGACGTGACGTGGGGTTCTGACCTGGGCGCGTTTATGCAGGAGCGCATACATCAAGTACCGGTCGCCGGCGAGGCTGGGGACGAAACACGAGAGACGATGGGTTCGTCTCAAGGGGGCGCCATGGACGCCTCCTCGGCCCCGAGGGGGAGGGCCGAAACAGCCGAGACGATGGGTTCGTCTCAAGGGGGCGCCGTGGACGCCTCTTCGGTCCCGCCAGGGAAGGCCGAAAGCGACCCGGGTGCAGCATCAGTCTTCGACACCGGCCAAGGAAACGATGAGGGCCCTCCCGCGGTCCTGTGGGGCAGGCCAGCACACGAGCTCAGCAGCTGGGGACGGCTCCCTCCAACAGTACGGGGCCGGACCCGGGGTCAGTGCCAACGCCTGGAGGGTGAACCTGCTGTGAACCAGCTTAAGATGGACAGAGGAGCCGCAGACGCGCTGCTTGCGGCAGCTTACGAGTGGTGGACGACGGCTGGGAGTATCCTGAATCGTACGTCATGGACGACGGAGGACGCAGTGGCCTTGATGGCCGCAGGACCTGCCGTGGAGAATAAAGGGGAGTTGAGCGTGTGCATGCCGAGTGGTTTCCCGGAAGACGTAGAACCGCCCCCGCAGTCCGTAGCAGATGTAGAGCGTTCCCGATATAAAGCGGCGTAGCACGAGGCCATGCAAATTGAGTTGGACGGTCACAAAACGACCGGTACATATGAAGCCGCGACACCGCCACGAGGGCGGAAACCTGTAGGCGCGAAGTGGGTGTTCACCTACAAGACGGATAAGGATGGTATGATAGTAAAGACAAAGGCCAGACTTGTGGCTAAGGGTTTTAGCCAGGTGCAGGACGTAGATTACTTTCAAACGTTTGCACCAACTCCTTCGTCAGCGTCAGTTAAAATTCTGGCGACTGTTGCCAACGAATATGGTCTGAAGGTTTTTCATCTAGACGTCGCACAAGCTTTTAATCGCGCGAAACTCGACGCCGAGATATACATGAAACTACCCGGTGGGTGTGGTGACATGTCAGGAAGGATCGTCCGCTTGAACAGATCACAGTATGGTTTAAAGCAGAGCGGACGGCAGTGGGCCGGATTATTGGTGGAAACCGTGGTAGAGTACGGTATGGAGCAGTGTAGGTCTGACCCGTGTGTTTTTCGCATGGTTGTGGACGGAAAGGTAGAACTGATCATGGCCGTCCATGTAGATAACATCGTGATCGCAGGATCGGACGAGACATGCAGAGATTTCCATGCCGCGCTAGTTACGAAATTCCCCACAAATAACCTCGGCGAACTGACTTGGTATACTGGTTGTGCTTTCAAACCGCGACTGGGAGTTGGGAACATTGGAGATTACGCAGAAGGCGTTTATAGAGAGCATGCTGAATCGTTTTGGTGTTAACTCATCCTCTGACATCCCCGCGACCCCCGGTGTGGAACTAGGTCCAAGAGAGGAGGGCGAAATTGGAGGAGACTGGCCGTACAGGGAGGCTGTGGGCAGCTTGATGTGGCTGTCGACCATGACGAGGCTGGACATCTCGAACGCTGTGCGTGCTGTGGCGCGCCACTCCCACAACCCAACGGAGAGGCACTGGAAGGCAGTTTTGAAGATTATGGCTTACCTCCATGGGACCAGGTTTATGGGATTGGCTTTTGTGCGGGGTTCGGGATTGGATTTGACAGCGTATAGTGATGATGACTATGCCGATAAGTCGAACGATAGGCGCTCGGTATCGGGGACGGTAATTACCCTAGGGGGTGCGGCCGTCAGTTGGACAAATAGCGCGCAGAGGTGTGTAACGTTCTCGACAGCAGAAGCAGAGTATGTCGCCTTGGGTGAAGGGGTGAAGGAAGCTTTGTTTACGGGCGCGGTGTTGGCGTTTATTTGTCCAGAGCTAAGCGGATCATGTGTTCGGGCTTTCGAGGATAACCAGGGGGCCATAGCGTTGGCTGAGAACCCTCTTAGTTCTGCGCGGAGTAAGCATATTGACGTGCGTTTTCATTTTTGTCAGAGAGTTACTTCGTGCTAAGAAGATCGACATTCAGTTCGTAGCTTCGGAAGAGCAGCACGCGGATGTTTTGACGAAATCCCTTGCTGCGACCCCTTTTAAGTCTCATCGTAGGTTCTTGTTGAATCTGCTTTAGGACGGCGAATAAGGGGGTATGGGCATTGTTCGATGAGTACCATGTTTGAGTGATGCGAGGAATGTCAGGTCGCCAACCCTGCGCTACTTTGAGGGGCATGGGGGAGTAGGGCTCAGCTTGGCATTTTATTTTCTGGCCATGGTCATCATTTGGAATGCGGCCGTTGTTCAATTGCAATGGTTTGGAGTATATGTGCTGTACAGGGGGTTTTTACCCGGTGGCCGGGTTTCCTCCTGCGGGACTGTCGTTGGCTGTTCTTTAGGTCCTAGCAAGTCTTGAATGTCTCTTCGGTCTCGTCACTGCTGTGAAGAGCCAGGGAGGGTGTTCGTTTGGATCGTTCCAGCAGCGACGGTTACAAGTTGTAAAGTGTTGCGTATATCTTCGCAGGCGTTATTGTGAATTTTGCCGTGTGTTCATGAGGAGAGTTCGAGCACTCCGTTCTCCCCTCCGAGCTACGAGCTAGGCTCCGCTCTCTCTCTCCTCCTCTGTCCTCTAATACAACGACTATAAAGAAGTCCGGGGTTCGAGTCCCGCCAGACGTCGTATTTCCGCTTTGTCTGCCGTGGGTAGAAAAAGGGAAATCAGGTGGAGAGAACCACGATAAGAGAACACTCGACCAGAGAATCGGAGGTGGAGTGAACCACTTGAGTAAAAGAACTCACGACTAGGGAGGCGGACACTATGAAGGAAAAACCAGGCGCTGATTAGGGGCTTGATCAACCCCGGAGGATGTTATCGGCGGTAGGCCGTATCGAGCCCAAAGGTACTTCTTTTGTTCGTTTTATAAAGGATAGACCACTGAGCTACTTAGTCAGCGCTGACTGAGTAGCTCAGTGGTCTATCCTTTATAAAACGAACAAAAGAAGTCCGGGGTTCGAGTCCCGCCAGACGTCGCATTTCCGCTTTGTCTGCCGTGGGTAGAAAAAGGGAAATCAGGTGGAGAGAACCACGATAAAAGAACACTCGGCCAGAGAGTCGTAGGTGGAGTGAACCACTTGAGTAAAAGAACTCACGACTAGGGAGGCGGACAATATGAAGGAAAAACCAGGCGCTGATTAGGGGCTTGATCAACCCCGGAGGATGTTATCGGTGGTAGGCCGTATCGAGCCCAAAGGTACTTCTTTTGTTCGTTTTATAAAGGATAGACCACTAAGCTACTCAGTCAGCGGCTGACTGAGTAGCTCAGTGGTCTATATCCTTTATAAAACGAACAAAAGAAGTCCGGGGTTCGAGTCCCGCCAGACGTCGTATTTCCGCTTTGTCTGCCGTGGGTAGAAAAAGGGAAATCAGGGGGAGAGAACCACGATAAAAGAACACTCGACCAGAGAGTCGGAAGTGGAGTGAACCACTTGAGTAAAAGAACTCACGACTAGGGAGGGGGACAATATGAAGGAAAAACCAGGCGCTGATTAGGGGCTTGATCAACCCCGGAGGATGTTATCGGCGGTAGGCCGTATCGAGCCCAAAGGTACTTCTTTTGTTCGTTTTATAAAGGATAGACCACTGAGCTACTCAGTCAGCGGCTGACTGAGTAGGTCAGTGGTCTATCCTTTATAAAACGAACACAATGAACGACGTATGATAGTGTTTTTTTAGGTATCTCGGTGCGAATAATCATTTTGTCGGATCTTCTAACCACGTATAGCGTTGTGTGTTATATTGTAGCCGAGTGTTTACTGCCCTTTGTACAATGCGCGCGTACCACGCGGTTTGCCTAATATTCTGCTATCACTTCTTTGGATGCTGCCGCTACTACTACTACTACTACTACTACTACTACTACTACTACTACTACTACTACTACTACTACTACTACTACTACTACTACTACTACTACTACTACTACTACTACTACTACTACTACTACTACTACTACTACTACTACTACTACTACTACTACTACTACTACTACTACTACTACTACTACTACTACTACTACTACTACTACTACTACTACTACTACTACTACTACTACTACTACTACTACTACTACTACTACTACTACTACTACTACTACTACTACTACTACTACTCCTACTACTTCTACTACTACTACTACTACTACTACTACTGCTACTACTACTACTACTACTACTACTACTACTACTACTACTACTACTACTACTACTACTACTACTACTACTACACAAAATCGCGGTGTAGCTGCTATTACTACTGCTGTTGCTGGCACAGGTTGCTGTTGTTGCTGCTCCTGTTGTTGCTATTAATAATCATTCTGAAACAAGTGTGAAGTATCCAGCTTTTACAGATCCTCCGGATCATACATACATCCTGGAGATCATACAGATCCCCCAAATCGTACAGACCGTATCCCGGTTAATATGTACAGATCATTCAGATCACACAGATTCCATCCAAGTAGGTCATACTGATCCTGCAGATTATACAGATCCTGCAGATCAAT
>JARUPZ010001152.1:0-23887 GCA_031213475.1 Nereocystis luetkeana | reverse complement strand
CGACAAAACAGAAAGGCACGCACGGGGGGGGAGAAGGGACGGCACCCGCGACCGTGGCTTGTCTAGAATATTGCTGAGGGTAAAACCTCTCACGAGATAGGCTGGAAAGTAAAAAAAAGGATGATCATAAAAAATCAAAAGCCGGACCAGCCGGATACAGACCTGCAGAAGCACAGCAGTAGCGCGTGCACGGCATTATGGTGGCATGTGTCAACGCATGACACACCGCAGTGCCCCTTACGTGATACTGTCGTGCGAATCCCATTGCTATTACGGGGGACCATAGTTAATAGGACCAAATATTGTGAGTAAAAATGGTTAAATATATAGGTTTTTATGTGTACCATAGGTCCTATTAACTATGGTCCCCCGTAATAAAAGTACGTTATTTCGCCGTCGATCACACGCCATAACGATGGCGGTCCAGCGCACCCCGAACCTGTACGTTGATTCGTAGACAAGAGAGAAAACGCCTGGCTTTCTGAACAGAAGAGCTTACCATGGCCGATGCTCCCGCCACGATAGGACACGACATGGACGTGCCGGAGACCGCCTGCAGTCTGCAAGAATGGGTGTCCGTCGCGTCGCTTCTGGCAGAGTATATCTGTCAGAAAGGAACGCGCGCCAGGTGAGATTCGTTGCACGCGAGCCGTCGCCTACATGCCTACATGATCCGCTGAGTTCGACGGCTTATCATCGTCATCAAAAATGCTATGTTCGAATCTCTCATATCAGGCAGGCTCGCGACACTGCCTGCCACGTCACTCGTACACAGATGGGCGCAACCCGCGCGTTGTCCTATGTACTTTTGAATGTCAGTTTGGAGGCATTGATCATTGTAGCGACCAGCCCAAGAGTGGTACATGATTTGACGCGTCCTCACCGAGTTTCGTACGCCAACGTTGTGCAAAGGGGGAATCCCGGCCGCCTGCGTACTTACTTCACCGACATATGGTCCAACGACGGGATGCTACCGGCTTAGAACGGGTGAACATACGTCGGACGTTGTTAGACATGTTCGTGACATTGGCAGTAGAACGGGTATGCTTACCGCGTCGCCCGGGGCCACGACCTCCGGCTTGATGCGGCCGTCCCGGGTAAAACCGTACGAGCTGAAAACCGCCACCGTGTCCACGTCCGCGTACGCGTTCGTGTCGCCAGCATACCCGCCGTCCGCGCCAGTTACGGTTAGGCGTGTCTCACCCGACGACGTGGCTCCAACGGTGAGAGAGTTCTTTCCAATCCCTGGGCTGTTCATAGTACACACTGTTCGGCCGTCGGCGACATCACCATTGTTGCCAGCAGCGAATATCAGCAGATTCTCCGGATTCTAAGGGGAATCAAAGAGCACAGCGCGTGGAAAAGGGGTGTAAGAAAACCGCACTGAGCGATTTAGTTTTCGCATTGAAATTGATACCATACAAGGTGGGCCACGCTCGAGTTGTCGGCGAATGTATTGCCGATGGGCGAGTTCGACAACCAGTGTTCCACTACAGGAGGCTGATTAATTAGGGCGTCGAGGTAAGGTCTATGTATCTCATCTAGTCGCCGCAGGGTCTATGGTGCGGCTGCAGCTCACCTTATACATAAACGCATCGTACTCAATATCGAGTGGGCGCACATAGCACAAGATGTCAGCACCAACAGACATTGAGTGAATCTTGCAGCCTGCCTCCAAGCATGGCTCCCACAGTCCGTTTCCGGGTGTCTCTGTTAGCCCGTACCTGCCGGCAAAAGCATCGAAGATCGCAAGCTTCGCGCCTCGAGCCATGCCTCCATTCTCGGCGAGGGTCTGGCTCACGTCGTCGCTTAAGCACCAGGGCTCAGTCGTATTGTCGCACCCGAACATCGGACAGATACGGTCGATGTCTTCAGCGTAAGGCGAACGATAGTAAGATGACGGGTTAAGGTCATCGCTGAACCCCGTGACATCGGGGTCAATACAGCCACCTGCGCAACCTAGTTCCTTCGGTTCGCTGCATGCTACTGTCTCGGCGGGAGTGTTGAGCGTAGCTCCCGCCGCCGACCCTGCGGTGTGGGTACCGTGTCCTTCCACATCATCATTCTCGAAGTAGAATCCCGGGAGCCACGGGTATTGTCCACCTTCACTGGTTGTAAACGATTCCCCGTCTGAGCCGGGGACGGAGTCTGTCTTGACAATATTGATATACTGGATGATCTGCATGAAGGATTGCGAGGAGAGAAAGGACGGTGGTCGAAACTTCTCGAATTATCTCCCACGGGCACATGCTCTGTATCGGTCGGAATCGTCGGCGAGATGGGTTATGCCCCAAGGCAACAATGTGCTCGGTTTTGCGCGGGTGCATGCTGGGGGGGTATGTGGTTAAAGGCAGAATGGTGACACTTCGACAGACGACTATTCGTCCAGTCTTCGACGGAACGCATTAGGCTACCATAGCTGTAGAATCTACGAGAGCTGTAATGCTGCAGGAAATATAAGAAGTACGAGAGCTACACGAGCACGGCGAGAAGCATGAACAACATTTCATTTGTTGTGCTGGGTCTTCACCGACACTATACCCCAGGAGTACAGCCTACCAAAGTGTAACAGCTTGAGCGAAATACGGTTTGGGGCTCAGGCAAGCTCAACGTAGCACCCCAACATGTTTCAGAGGACACTGTTGTCAGCCGTTCGGTGGGGGCGCGCAGCAGTATCGCGACTACAATAGTGTCCTAATGATGTTGGAGACACCCTTTTGGCGTTGGCCTTCGGACACGTTTGCTTGGGGCGAGCGATGCCATCAAGCGCCGCTCGTTTTGGACACCGCTTCCCTTTAGTCCCCAGTGCAGGTTAAGTCACTCGGCTATTATTTTATGACACATTTTTCCAGCTGTGCGCCGTACGGACCCCGCCCCCCTCACAGCGAATACATAACCGCACCGACAGACGGGGTGACGCGCACTCACCTTGCGGCGGTTGGGATAACTCGAGAAGTCGCCGCCCTCGAAGACGTTCACTAGAGGATTAGTGGGAGATGGCGTGTATGAGGTCGAGTATGGCGAAGAAGTAGGTGAAGATGTTTCCGTTTGATCCGACGTGGTCGAGTTAGAAAACAATTCAGGCGGAGGCGTCGCATAGCCAAGCTCCTCGTAGTAGTGGCCGTGGGTCACCTCCTGACCATCGTCGTCAACGAAGAAGCACGATGTCTCGTCCACTCCGGAGTCGACGACCTGGCGGAGTACACGAATTTAGTTATATCGGAGGCGTTCTACGGTAGGGGTTCACCCTGAATTTCCGAGGCTCCTCACTCGGGGAGCTCCTTTACCTCATCCGGATAATAACCTCAGCAAAAATCAAATTGCTTCACGATGAAACATCCCATGGCCCAAGTATACAAAACGACATTTTTCGAAACAAGATTGACGTTCCGACAAGTTTGGGTCAAGGCGGCCCGTCATTCAGAAACAAAAAAGCGGAAATGTGCTACCTCTGTCGTAGAAAGCGTCATCGGTGAGATAAAAGGTACCGCATAGACGTACGACTGAGTACCTCATGGTCTTCTCGGGTCGCGAAATGATGGTATTGTACATTTATCTCGGCTTGGCAAGCGTTGCACAAATGTCTACGACGTTTGTTCTATCTCTGTTTCGGGAGCTGGAGTGTGAGCCTGCTAGTATTCTGGGAGGTATCGAAAGTTTTGTCTCTGTCCCAAGGTGGCAGCACAAACGCGAGGGTAATATATGAGCAACAGTCTCGCAGTTTTGTATACAGCATCGATGGGCATGTTCAGATGCCCTGCCTGTAGAGTTCGATTCACCGTTTGCTGTCGCCGGACGTCAACACCCAAATAAATTGGCGTCTCTTTAAAACAAATCACCTGGATTATCTGACCCGTGCCGTCCAATCCTGCGGCGGTTAACGGGGCTTCCGTCAGCGTGGCACTCTGGATCATCGTTCTGGCGGCTGCGTTTAGAAGACGTGCTGTGTGCCTGGCCGAGACTCGCAAGACCTCCGGCCTGCTGGACAGGAACGAAACAAGACCCATGAAGCACGCTACGCGCAACTGCGTCGACTCGTCGTCCCTCTTCATCACCCCGTCTTCTGTGTACAGGAGGTGGTCCAGGCCTGTGTGTGCGGTGTAGCGATAATACAGATTGATGAGCCAACCGTGGAAGGTGGAACACCCCTTGATACCTTGCAATCAATAAATACTGTAATTTGCATGCCACTGGAAATCGATGGCAGACAGGTGATGAGATAGAGTATCGCAGTACAAAGTATTTTACCTTGCAAAACCATTCGGTGGCGCGCGTTTGGCTTGTAATTAGTTGAGCCTCTCCATATGAACGCGTCCTAATAATATAAGCTGAAATGAAAAATTACCACCGGCTTACATTGTGTACATAATACCTTACTCTGGAGCTCTCTGACGATTTCATGTTTCGCGCGAGTAAACTTCGCCCAGACAAATAGCCGCTGGCGCGCAATCCTAGATGTATGTGCCACTGTTCGAATACTGAGTACAAGTGTAGCCACAGAGAAAACACCATGACGTTACGATAATTTGATTGTGTTGCAGTCGCGAGCACTACGTTTCGGGGGCAGAAACGAAGTAGAGGGGACTAAATCGGGTGGTAGGCGACGACTGTTATTGATGGAGAAAAATCAATGCCGCTATCATACTGCGTGCCAGATAGCTACAACACCTGGTATGAAGGGCCGTTACTATTGAAGGTAGAGTTGCACAAAGCTGAATAATAGGTCGGTAGGTGCACACACACAGGGAGGGTTGACACTGTATTACCCGTCGAACTTCAGTAGTAGCTTAATGATCCTTTAGCTGCTGTCTTCTTCTGTATTGTTTCCAACGGTTTTTCTTTCTCGATATATATGGTTTTCGGTTCCCCCCGCGATAACTCCCACGATGTTCAAAAATAGGCAACATCCTTTTGTTTAGTGTCCAAATAAATGTTATGCAGTCAATCTAGTCAATGAACAGTGGCACGGGGTACTACTACTGTACTGAAGAAGCAGAGGCACAATGATCAGTATGATAAGGGCAATCAACGTACGGGCGTGGAGTAAACGTACGAGTACTGGTACCAACAATACGAGGAAACAAACTCTACTAATAACATTACGGGGGACCATATTAAATACCAGTAGGAGGACCTACGGTACACACAAACAACTACCAGGTATATATTTAGCGAGTTCTACTAATAATACTTGGTCGTAGAGTTGTCGGCCGGCTCAGTTGGTTGAACTGGGAAGACAGAGGCAGGGGAGGGTTGAGATTAAAAGGAAGAATACCACATATTATGGAGTTCTACTCGTTCGTGGGTGTTGACAAACATGGGTCTGACGCTATGTAGGAGTTCGGCGAGTTAAAAGGAGATGATGCGATGGCAGCTGCTGCTGTAGACGTAAACAAAGTAGATATATATATCGTGGTACACAGTCTAAATGTATCAATGATTTCGAGATAAATTATTTTTTCGGTTGTTGTTGTTGTTGTTGTTGTCTTCACATTAAATCGTCCTTTCTACCCAGCTTCATCAGTACACTCAGTGTCCGTCTTGATTCCTTCTCCTAGAGAGATACTACTTATGTGGCCACAAACTGTGAGACAGAGGAAGTGTTCCGGTCCTTCCTGGACCGTTTCAGAAGTTACGACGACATGCGTTTTCGTATCGGTAGGGGCCTCGTCATTTATTTACGGCCCCTCCCCAAATTGTGAATGGTTTTCCTTTTAGGCGAACATAGCTTGCCACTTGTGGTCTTCGCTCTTGACCTGTGCTACAAAGCAATCATTCTGCCACCTACATAATTGGGAGACATTTAAGTATCGAAGCACGGAACGTTGCTATATATCAATAATAGGCCTTACTTACTCGTGAACGATGGCGGAGGGAAATCAGTACATACAATGGCCTGGAGGTTTCAGTCTACCTAGCCGTAGATGTGAGTTGATCGAGGATGGTCGCGCAATCGTACACCCCCACACAGTTGTTCTCCTCCTGCTTCTCATCTCTTCTGCTTTTCACTAAAAAACTACTACTTTCAACATGAAGAATATTCGTTTTTTCATGAACGCCACCAGTGTAGCTGACCCACAAAAACGGCAAGGTTATGCTATTATGGGGGAACATATTTAATAGGATCAAATATTGTTCGAAAAAATGGTTAAATATACAGGTTTTTATGTACCTACCATAGATCCTATTCTGTATGGCCCCCCGTAACATCACTTGCCAAGGGTGTACTAACAATTTATACCACCATTTACGGGATAGTTTAGATCGCGCGTAGGGACCACGGGATCTCTCAGCTTCCCGCGATGATGGTGGACCCCATGGCTTCTCACTCGCCCGGGTGGTTCAAGTGGTTAACCTCGAATTCTACTTGTTTGAGCCCTGGGTTCGAGCCCCAGGTGGGTAGGACCTTTGACTTTATTTGCAAAAATAAAAAAATAAAAGGATTCAATTGTTGAGAGCGCCTTGCAGCGTGGGTAGGCACAATTCGATGCGAGTCGACGAGGGAAGAAAAGGCTGAAACCTTCTCGCGATAAAAATAAAGGCACGTACCGTAGCGGGAAGGGAGAGGGAAGAGCCTGCTATGTGACCCCGGATCTGAGTTACGAGTTGGAAGGAGAGAGAGAAGAAGAGGTGCGAAGATAATAAATGGGATGAGCAAAATAAATAAATAAATAAAAAACAAATACACCCCGAATGGGATCTCGCGGAAGGTCGCGGGACCCTGATAGCTCGCGGGGTTTCCCCGTATCCCATGGAAATGGACGTCAAACTACTTCGAAAACGTTTTTGGGGAGACCGATGGGATCCAGTGGAATGCCATGAGATGTTCAGACGGCATCCCGTGTGGTTCACGTTGCAGGGTTTGGGTTACGGTTGCGCATATAAGCTGAGCCTAGTCGCGGGAAAGGATCTAACCTGTGAGATCTGGAGGGAACTCGCGGGTACACCAAAGCGAGAGACAAGCCAGGGGTCGCGGGATCTCTAGGGGGCATTAACGACAGTTCGCGGGGTCATACAAGAATCCTCAAGACGTCAGGCAGCGATCCGCGTAAACGGGTCATGAACCCACGGTAACCCACGATGATGCACGGGACGGCAAGCGGGAGCCCGCCAACCAGAGCACGTGCGCGAAGGAGCGGATCGATTGAGCTGAGGCGATGAGGCGGCCATGGAGAAAGGCAGCAAAACGGCACACGTTAACCCCCGACCGGAGCAAACACCATCACGATAGCAGCAGTCATCGTTCGTTTTTCCGATTTGTTTTACGAGGCAGTATCATGCAGCTGGTGTTTACGTCACTTGTAGTTTGTAGTGTTGGCGAGTGTGTACCCTCCACGGGCGAATCACCCCCGCAATTATCAAGGACGTGGTATCCCATAGATGTGCTGCATCTTTTGTCAGCGCGTCCAAGAAGACATGGCGATTGTTGGTTGGTAGTTGTCTGGTGATTTTTGGCTCGACTGCTCTTTTTTCACCTCATGTCCGCGAGTCGTCACTCTGAAAGTACTCCAGACCGCAGGCGCATTCCTCTCTGTGTTCACGACTACACTGATTGCCGTGAGTTTCGTACGGTGCAGGAAGCACTCCAGACAGCAACCGCAGCAGTCAGTAGCCACAACTTTGTTAGTTTAACTGTTGTGGAGACGGGGGGGTATCTATGGTGGACACGAGTGGAAACCCGCGGCCATGTTGTTAATAGTGCACTTTGCACATTGTGTCCCTTTCATGTGTGAGCGTTTGTCTCGTATATTTCTAGGACGGAAGCGTCGTGCGTCTGAGCCGAATTATGTTTAATGGGTTTTCGGATTTTCCGAAGGCTCCCCTACCTTACATTATTGTGACCACGGACTCCTTGATCAGAGTTGCGGAGAGTTACTTTGATATCAACAACAAAACAACATCATCAACAAAAAAACAACACAGAAACAACAACAATAACAACAACAGCATCAACGACGACAACAAAACGAAAACAACAACAACCGTGGAACAAGAGCAACAAGTGGAACGTCAACAAAATCAACAACGTCAACGACAACATACAAACATGTACATTGTGTAGTCGGTGTGAAGATTGAACTCCAAAAAAAAAACTCACGGAAAAGCACGAGAACTATCCATCAATACCAAGCTATCGGAGCCAACCAGCCTATGTGTGTGTTCTTCACATTATTCCGCGTTCTTTCTACCCGTCGACATCCAGCACAACCAGTGTCCGGGCCGGTTCTTCCATCCTAGAAGAGATACTAGTCCTGTGGTCACAAAGCTTGGCCACAGAGACACTACGTTGCCACGTATGCAGTAAGCACAGCAGTGGGCAATCCAATGCCATGGCATCATACTAGATACGACAGGCACTACATACACATCCTATAAAATAGAGAAACGAAAGGAAACAATCAAAGAGAAAACGAAAACAAAGAAGACAAATCGATAGAAGAGAGAAAAAAAAAAAAAAACGGCGAAGTGGCAGAAGTAACGTATCAAGGAATCAAATCGAGCCTCAGGGTTCCGAATCAACCACGAGAGGTTTCAACCATCGACGATTTCAATGTATCCCATGTTTGTATCAAGACTGAAAAGCTCCTCTGTACTAGTTTTATCATAATAATCTAAATCAGCACTTCTTTTGCTTTCCAGGGAGGGGTGTTTCGTAGGAAGCTTTTCCGTCGGCGACCTTCTGGACCTTTCTTTACCATGGTCACAGGTGTTGTCCCCTCTCCAAC
Source organism: Nereocystis luetkeana (assembly GCA_031213475.1). Classification (NCBI taxonomy): domain Eukaryota; class Phaeophyceae; order Laminariales; family Laminariaceae; genus Nereocystis; species Nereocystis luetkeana. The sequence continues at coordinate 15,161 of JARUPZ010001152.1, read as the reverse complement.
ATAGGCCACGACTGTTAACCTTGAAAAACGTTGGGGAAACAAATGCATTTCGTGTATGCGAAGGTTTACCGGGAAAAAATGTGTACCAGGTAGGGCATAATATACGTATCGCATAACCACACTCAACGTGCTCGTTCGTCTCCGGAGCTTAGTCGGAGATAGCTAAAAAAGATTCGTCCATAAAAAATATCTTCTGACCTACGTACTTTGTAAACTTACGAAATACGCCGTCAGCTGTTATTAAGATGGACTGATCATATACTAATAGTAGGTAATCAACGTTGCAACCTGCGCAATACTTGAAGCCCGTCTAAACGAGAAACTTTTTTCCTGATAGTCAAATAAATAGGGGAAAAACATTGATTGATTTGATTCGAATAGAGTTTCGCAAAAAAAATGTCTTTCGGTCCTATCGAGGAATAAATAGGGCTTTTTTATATCGAATGGATTTTCTTTTTATAAAAAAGCGAAGATGTTCATATATAATAATCACGCACACACCATCACCTTTACTTTCTAGGTTGACTCTTCCTGGTCTCCAGAAAAAACACAAAAAGTGTAAATTCGACCCGACGGACTATAAGAAGGGTAGCTGTTCGCAATCCAGTCGGGAAAATAACCGATCGGAAACCGGATTTTTCAATTCTAGTTTCCGACTGCTTAAGAAGTGATCTTTATGATGTGCACTCTGTTGTTTTTTATGGTCACAATAGTCATAATCCAGCGCCGTGGATACATACACGGCAGTTCGTCTGCCCGGAGGTGGTCCCTTGCTTGGTACGGCAAAATAGGTTCGTGCCGCGCAGGCGGTTTCCGCGAGGAGATGGTCGAAAAGCTTCAAAGCTGGCAACGGTGGGGGGGTGCAAGAAAATGTGCTCTTGGTGCTCCCACCGTGGCGACACAAACAAAGCCCCGTGGCCCATGCTGAGTCTTACACCGTTCTCCAGCTCTCGGGGTACAACCTCGACACGACAAACAGCAGGGTTTCCGCACACGATACTCGTACACTTTTAGGGCCTTTGATCCAGAGCGTTTTTTCGGAATTTGTCAAGTTTTGCATTTGGAAAACGTGAATCAAGATACGGAAGCGTTCTGCGATAATTTCAGTGAACTTCTTCACGAGCATAAGTATCAGGAATATTTTGAAAACTACTTCAGGAAAATCTGGAAGAGTTTTAAAGAAAGCGCGAACAAAATATTGAAATGATGGAAAGGTATAGTTCTTCGCCCTTTTTCGCCCGACTTTAGGCCTACCGAGAATACTTGATGTAATGCTGGCTTTGCAAAAAGTAGTACCGGTGTCATGTTAGAGCACGCACCTGAAACCAATAGTAGACCGTTTGCGGCGTGGTGCATGGAGATGCTACCCCAAGAGCAGAGGTCCCCAGGATTGGTCCTTCTCACCACGCTCAGCTCGTGCACCAATGAGGCAGCCATGCTCCACTCCCTTTTGAGCAAAGATCCTGCGGGGGTAGTGAGGTGCTCGCCGTTTGTCGCACTGGGATCCGACCAAAAGTTCGAGGAGTGGAGGTCAATCGACTCCGACATGAGGTCTTCCAGCAACTGAGCGATGAACGCGCCAGCTTGAGACGAGTGCGCCGGCAGTGTGCCTGGAGACAGCTCCACGCTGAGGCCTTCCACGTTCCCCATGCGCATCGACAGTCCGTGGGTCGTCAATAGTCTGGCCGGGCTCTGGCTGGGCTGGTCACCACTAGAGCCATGATCCAAAACATCTGGGGCGACCTTCAGCGATGATGGAAAAGGTGCAATGCTGGCCAGTCCGACTCGGGGGTTGTCCGATATTGCTCGTGCTTCAACATGCGACGCCGTCGCGATAAAGCAAGCCCCGTGAGCGCTTGAGTAAGACACGGGGCGCACAGCTTCTGGCGATAGGAACAGTTGGAGGTCAGCGATGGCCCCGCGACCGCGGCTATACTCGGTGCAGACCAGGTGCGGCGCGCGTGCATTGCCTCGATCGGCCTCGAGCCTATCTCCGGTCCACTGCGCTGCCGCTTGGAACCCCTTGGCGTTGTCGGCGAATGAATCCTTAGCCGTCGTCAATAGGGTTGCCTCTATCACACTCATCGAAGGGTAAGGCAGGCTGGTCGCCGAGCCCTGCGACCATGACGAGGAAGCCACCGAGGCCAGGAGCAACGCTCTCCTAGTAGCACGATTCCTTGAAGACATGATCCTCCTGGCATCCGGAGTTGGAGGCACCGCCCGTTCGCAAATCCTGGGTGCGAGCTTCGGCTTGCAGTTCTGAGGCGGCGTGCGGTCCAAAAGCGTTCGTTCGTGCTCCACCTTTGGCCGTGTCGCGGGTTTTTATGTGTCGGGTTTATGCGCTTTGCTGGTGCTTCTGCTGTGTATGCAAACGGTAAATATGTGTGTGTGTGTCCGACGTGTTACTTGTACTCTACAGCTGGTATTCAGCAGTTCTCCGTGAGCAATATACCCGCGCCCTGTACCTGATGCCACGCATACCCAAAACGTATTTATAGTATGAAACACGTAGCATATTTACCACGGGACTTATCATTAAAAAAATATATTTATCGTGCGTTCCGGTCGGATCCGTGGCCTACATTCAGGTAGCTGTAGCTTTTATTGAGAGTGATACTGCAGTTATGATATCGTTCTCACATCGGCACCCTTCCCCGCAATCCTGCATGTGGTCACAAACACAGGCTTGAAATAGTGCTCACGGCAGTGCGTAAGGGAAACGGTGCTATTAGTAGCGACTTGTGGTTTGCCGGATGTTCTTCACGTCAAGCCGTCCATTCCACCCGTCGACATCCAAACCACCCGTAAATGGCGGGTCGTGTGTGCGGAGGGCGTGGCACGGCAAAGATTGGAGCGATTGCCCAGTCGGGAAATGTTCGGGACGATTGCTGGCGGGAAAAATCCGAGCCTTGCGGATTTCCGAGCCACCAAAGGGTCAACGGAACACTCCCCCTTCATGTTTGGACCGCCCTGTGGTCCACTGCAGAAAAATAGGCGGGCACGTACGTGGTACCGGGGGGACAATGAAGCAGCCGAAAGGTTCATGGTGAGGTCGCACGAAGATAAGGCCCAGCTGAGTAGCTAGCGCCGCGCATCCGCCGTAGGTGGTTCTCACTGGGGGGGCAACAGGAGGATTGAAAGGAAACCCGACCAAGGCAAGGCGACGGGGGTGGGCAACAGTAGAAGGACTGGAAGGAAAACCGCGTAGGGCGAAAGGAGATAGGAGATGGCAGACAGGGTAGCAAGGTACCAGACCGACGAGCAAACGGAACATGTCTATGCTCATGCCGCCAACTGCTGCAGTTGGTTTGAGTGTGGTCTTCCTTTGTTGTACATTATTTTGCGCTTTGACCCTCCATGGTTTTTTGTTGTTGTTTCTTCTATCTTTGTTTCTTATTGCCCTTGTGACAGGAGTCTTGTGGCGTGGGTGGATGACGATCTTGCTTTGCCTGTTTGTAATTATCTGAAGTATCTTCTCCAGAGATGGAACACAGTTGACGAACGCAGGACGGAGAGGGCCGACAGGGTAACAAGGTACCATACCGACTATCAACCGTGGGTAAAACCTGGCTATATGCTATTCGCACCACAAACTGTTTCGGCTACCTGAGAGGTGGTTCTTGTTTTTTGTGTTGTCCTTTGGTTTGCTTGGTATCGCCCTTGGTTCTTAGGCTTACTCTGCATGTAGTGGTGTTCTTTCTTCAGCTCGTTCCTGTTGAGTGTCTGACACATCGCCTGCGGGGGGGCACGACAATCGTTTTTTTCCCTCCCTTCTCTTCCATTTTATTTGTTCCTTTGCCATCTCTGTTATATAATGCGCGTGTCGTCCCTGTCTTCTTCAGTATGATGCCATGGCATTGAATTGTCTACTTTGAAGCATACTGCCTAACAACGTAGTTTCTATGCGGCGGAGCTTTGTGACCACATAACTTGAACCTCTCTATTACTACTGAAGAGACGACACGGACACTGGTTGTGCTGGATGTCGAGACGGGTGACAAAAAAAAAGGATGGTTAAAATGTTAAAGACACACAACCAGTGCCCGTACCTATTTTCTCGATCCTAAAGAGACACCAGGTACAAGTTATTTGGTCACATAACTACACCCCAGAGATACCACATTTTTCTGCAACACCCAGGGTAGACAAGGTCATGGCATGTCATCATACAGTGGGGGGGGCGGTTTGAAGAAATTTTCAGTCGAAAAAGAAAGGCTCAAATTGTCGGAAAAATATACGAAATTGGGTGTAAAAAGGACAGACCGATGTAGGCGATAATATAACAAACAGTGATTAAAGGAACAGCCGCCGTCGACCCCCACCCATTACAAGAGCGGGGATCGTTCCGGCGGGTGGCACATATTAAAGGGAAGACAAATATCCCAACCTTCCAGCAGTGTCTGCACAAAATACCTGGTAGTATATTACTCTGTGCGATATTTTTGACGATTGGTGCTCTGGCTCTATCAGTACCCACGCCCCAGAAGCGGCGACTTCGTATTTCGTCTGTGCTGTGCGACTATAATGGTAACTTCGTCCTTTTCGTGCGCTTCCATCAGGCTGAAAAGCATGGGACGGTATCGTTCTCACACTTCTACCTCTGGTGTGCTCCATGCGCGCCTGTGAAACTGGGGATGGGTTGGCCCGGCGGGGTCGTCGCGCACGCATAGAGCACACCAGAGCTCTAGGAGGTGTGAGTATGACTACTGTGTGATGCTTCATGCCGGTAGAAGCATGGGAAGCATGAAGTTGTCATTGGAGTCGCACAACACAGACGAAAGCCCCGCCGCTGGGGCGTGGGTACTGATAGAGGCAGGGCAGCAGGTGGGTATGGGCAAGTCCGGACGGGCGCTGACTCCAAACGATCGCAACACGGAGCTTTCAGCTTCGTGCGGGGTCAAGCTTTACGCGTTGGTCCACGCGGTGTACTAAATGCGTGCACTACTACTGTGTTCGTACTCGAAGAATATGTATTTCGTATATATATACCGTATTATATGTACGTAAGTAAGTAAGTAAGTGTATGATGGGCTCGAGGAGAGTTTGAGTGCCCGCTCATTTTTCGACATATTGTATTCATGTAGGTCGTGGTGGTTCGGCAAGTTGCGACTTCATCCCGGCGTACCTGCAACGTTCTGCACATCGTAGTTGATTGGGGGGCTCCAGAGAGTACCGTGAGGCTATATAATCGTGCAGTTGTGTATTGCGTATGTATGCGCCTGGTTGTGTCATGCATCTCCGTGCATTACGTCCGTTGATCTATAGCTGGTGGATAGTCCACGTACTATTCTCCACCCCTGATGTGAAGACGGTAGTGAAGGATGGAATCGGGTTTTCTGTTTCTGCGGTGCGCGTAATTTGCGGCCAAACGTTTTCCCGCATTGATGTGTGGTGCGTAGTTGGTAGGAGTGTGGGACCTTCTTCGATGTTGTGTATCAGTCATTTTGAAGACTGTTGTGATGCTCATAACCTAGTTCTCCCTATAAGTGATGTATTGATACGTCAGGAGGGGCATCTCTGATAGTAGTGTTCTAGCACGCAAAGGTACGTATGTTCTTTTACCGCTGGGGAAGAGTCTAATGTAGGTGTAATGTGTGAAAAGAGACCATCGTAGTGATGTGGCACATGCGAGTCTTGCATAGACAATCTATTGGACGGCAGATCATCGAGGTGATGGGGCCCATAAGAATCCCTCGTATGATTCCCAGTCGGAACCTAGCTGGAGGTGGTTCATTACAGAGGAGGTACTGGTGGGCAACACATATATGTGGACTACGAGGGAGGCGTTTGGTACAAACAAGTCGGGCGTGGCCTTCTTAGCTCCCATGTGTTTCGTTGGCGTTGCGACGAGAAAGTGAGGATGCTAAAAGGGGGCCAACCTCTCTCGTTTCTTCTCCCCTCTATGACCCCCTTTCTCCACGGGATCTTCATGTCCAGGGTGGTTCAATAGAATGTATCTTCTTCGTGTTCTTCTGCACGCCCCTATAGCATCGTAGGGTTTTTTTTCATCCCCATATAATTCCGCCCCGAAACTATCCGTTAGGCTAGGATAAAAACGGGACGACAGTCTAGGATACTCGTGCTGCGGTAAGGGGTGGATATCCGTGTTTTTCGGAATTCACGCCGGAGACACGCGACGCCATGCACGCGTGGCTGACCGAGCAGTGTGCAGCATAACAGCAAGCCCGACGGTAGGCTGAAACCACCAAAACACTAAAACTGGCCGAGAGTGAGAGGGCGTGAGCCCAGAGCTAAGATCCTCGAGAACGCGATGACTCGACCGTCGACAGTGTTGCGCAGGGTTTCGAGAGCCCTATGAACGGGGTGCAGGTGCAGCAGCAGCGACCGGGTTGGTCAGCAGCAGAGGCAGGTACGTTACGTATAAGCCAGACTTGCGCATGGCCGCCACTATTTGATGGTAGTGTAGCGAATGGGGAACAGACGAAGAACGAGGTGTTGATTCGCCGTGGGCGGATGAGTGCCGGTTTTGGGCAGGAGGGTGGCTTCGAAGCAGTGGAGTCAGGTGTACCCATCAAGGTAGGGTGTCCGGGTGCAAGCGTAGAGGCATTGACGAAGGCGTTTGGGCTTGATCTGGTTAGGAAGGCGCGAAAGGAATGGGGTATACTAGTTTCTCAGATTACGTACATGCTCATCCTTAGCCAGATCCTGGACGCAGGTAGCCCGACTGAGGGTTGGAATATATTTGAGTCGTTTCACGTCCCCAATCAGCTGTAGAGAGGCCTAGGCTAACTCAAGCCTGGTACAGCTTTAACATGAAGGGACGTTTTTTTTGCACGACGTAGCGTGATCAGAAACCACCTCAATTCCCATGGAGTGGTGAGCTATGAAATCAATGCCAACCACCTCTTTGCCCGCAACCTTCCCCTCCGTCTGGAGTCTAATAGAGCATTTTACGCCCATCCGGGGATTTAAGTACAAACGTCCTTGAAGATATGGTCCTCAGTGCTCTCGGCAAGTTGAAGATGGCGAGGGAACAGGAGATGAGGATCGGGACAAGGCACGCCCTCGTTGCGTCGGACTCGAGCCGATGTAGTGGGGTGCACAAATTGACGGGAGAGGCGGACGAAGCGGACGCGAGAGGAACAGGAGGAACAAGGACATAGGGCAGCAGCATCTTCGGAAGCATCGGCGGCCGTAGCAATCAGCAGCAGGATCGGCAGACGTAGCATCAGCAACAGTATCAGCAGCAGAAGCAGGAGCAGCCGCGTTACCAGCAACATCAACAGCGTTCTCATCAGCATCAGCAGCAGTACTGTAGCAGTCGTGGTGGTGGGGAGTGGCACGGAGCGCCACGGAAGTGGGGCGTTGGAGGCAGAGGGAACAGCTGAAAGGAAGGGAGTAGAAGGTATTGGGATGGCGGTGCGCAGGCAGTTGCGGGTAGGAGGGGAGGGGTGCCTTCGTACCCCCCTCCTCTCGGCGGCTACGAATTTCCCAAGATCCGACCAAGCTCCCCCGTTTATTTACCAACCAGCCGGAGGTCGATGCGGTGGACCCGCGTAGGCGATGCGAGAACTGCAACGAGTTGGGGCAGGCTCATCAGTACTGACCATGAACTGAGGACCCAGACCAGCCAACTCCCCCCGGATCCTCACCGCCTCGTCCAGGCGTCACCCATACAGCGCCTATCCGACAGCCGCCGCCGACGCACTCCCATGGACAAGGAGACATTTTTGCCGCACTTTCATATTCACCGTACTCCGCCGTTGATGACGAACCCGCTGTTAGAAACTGCTACGAAAGCACCTACGGTAACTGTAATGACCACGGCGACAACACCTACAAAGAACAGCAACCGCCGCCGCCGCCGCCGCCACCGCAGTTTCAGCAGCCGCTCGCTGGAGTACGACAGCTACGTCCAGCAGCACCAACCGCCTCCGCCGCTGCCGCAGCTCCGATACCATCAACATCCTTCCAGTCATACCCCGTTCCCCTTCCCCTTCGCCTGCTCCCGCGCCGTCTCCGTCTCACTGAAGGAAGGCTCATAACCTCGAGGGTCATGACCTGAAGGAATAATGCATGTTGAGGCTCTGTCTTCTATGAGAAGAGATGCAGAGGCGGCACCGAAGTGTCTGTGAAGATCACTTGTGATGAAGAAAGAAGATGGTTTGAAATTGGCGCTTAATTGGCCATTATAGAAGGAATCTTGATCTCAGAGATCAAGAGGAGAAGAGGAAAGGAGAAGAAGAGAGGAAAGGAAAGGAAGAAGAGGAAATGAAAGAGCGGAATAAGAGTGAGCAAGGTGGGGCATGCCATCACCTGATCACAAGACAATGCCCATGCTACGGGCAGGTTTATTCTACAGCAGCCCGTCAAGGTTCCGTGAACCGTTCCTAGCAATGTCCCTGCAACGTTCGATGTAGCGTACTCGTAACGTTCTATGGAGTGTTACCTGCTACCTATTGTGGTAGACTAGCTACCCTGCGTTACGATCAGTATGATAGATATAAGTTGAATACAATGCGTCGGCAAGAAAGAACAAACTCAAGTTTCTCCGCATATTATCGTATTTCTCCGCATCTATCATAAGATACTCGTAGTAAGCTCGTGTGAAGTGACTGCACATCACAGTAGATATGGATGTCAACGTCCATATGCTGGCACTCACCAGGGTTGAGTTGAATGCAGTTTCGGGTGCGGTAGGAGATATTGAGTTTGCGCTTGCTGGTCAAAATAGTGATAGCATGGGAGGCGAGGTGCATGGGGGCCGGCTGGTAGCGAGTTTTATGTGTCCGACAACGGGGCCGCAAACCATATCATTGACGACACTCGCAATGTTTACGACTGGACAGAGAGACTCCCGGAGAGAAGAAGATTGTGAGAGGGAATGGAAGGCGATGAGAGTGACTGGGGTAGGCAGCCTTTGCATTAGAATGCACTTGAATTTGACGTTAAGATGACCGGTGTATATGCTTCACAGGCAGGGTAAAGGATTTACCCTGTGTTCCTTCCATAACACACAGTCGAGGCAAACGATCACTCTCGACGAAGATGGTGTAAATCTGTTTGATAACTGCCTGACATTCCCCCGCGATAACATCGGTTCATGCCTACATGCGACCCGGCTGAACCCAACTCGATCAACAGGGAGGACTGCGGTGCCTGCTTTGTCTGGTGTTCCGACTGCCCCCTCTCAAATTTCCCAGCATCAGATGTATGGTAGTGTCTCCCCCCCCGCGCCTATGGTATATACCTGGTATATAACAATAAACGTATACGTTCGGTTGGCGTCGGTTGGCGACGGTACAGCATTTATGTATGTATGTGTGTATGTATATATGTATGTATGTATGTATGTATATATGTATGTATGTGATTGTTCGCTGGGCTTGAGCAAAATTATTTTTGGTAGCAGTATGCAGTCGTAGTAGTAGTAGTAGTAGTAGTAGTAGCAGTAGTAGTGGTAGTAGTAGTAGTAGTAGTAGTAGTAGTAGTAGTAGTAGTAGTAGTAGTAGTAGTAGTAGTAGTAGTAGTAAGAGTAGTAGTAGTAGTAGTAGTAGTAGTAGTAGTAGTAGTAGTAGTAGTAGTAGTAGTAGTAGTAGTAGTAGTAGTAGTAGTAGTAGTAGTAGTAGTAGTAGTAGTAGTAGTAGTAGTAGTAGTAGTAGTAGTAGTAGTAGTAGTAGTAGTAGTAGTAGTAGTAGTAGTAGTAGTAGTAGTAGTAGTAGTAGTAGTAGTAGTAGTAGTAGTAGTAGTAGTAAGAGGAGGAGTAGTAGTAGTAGTAGTAGTAGTAGTAGTAGTAGTAGTAGTAGTAGTAGTAGTAGTAGTAGTAGTAGTAGTAGTAGTAGTAGTAGTAGTAGTAGTAGTACTGTAGTAGTAGGAGGAGGAGGAGGAGGAGTAGTAGTAGTAGTAGTAGTAGTAGTAGTAGTAGTAGTAGTAGTAGTAGTAGTAGTAGTAGTAGTAGTAGTAGTAGTAGTAGTAGTAGTAATAGTAGTAGTACTACGAGTAATAACAGTAGTACTGTGTAGTTGCAGCTGTCAGTGTGATGTAGGCATGGGTAAACCGATTCCGGCAGGGAGCAGCAACATCGTCTACCCCCTGTAAGATCTACATTCCAGAATGCGCGGTGGTCGTTCGATATGTAAAACTGTTTTGTGTGATTCCAGCAGCAAGCACCCCAACTGTACTTACGCGTCGCCAAAACTCTTGATCCAACCTCCCAGGTCTACAGGGTAGAGTGGTAGAGTACGATAACCTGGGGATATTTCCATCGTGAGTTTGGGGTCACCGGGCCAAGAGTTTGTGTGAATGTCTACATACTGCGTAGGAGTGTGGTTGTTTGTAGGAGGCCCAACGGGTATGGAGGTAGTGGTGATGGGTGACTATGTGATCGTTGGGTTAAGTAAAAAGGGAATAGAACCACCAGGGCTGGCCACGTGGTCCCGTATCGAGATTGTGGTGGGTAGCCATGTCCATGTACGTATGTATGTTATCGTAAGCTGGGCTTGAGCGAAACTATTGTTTGGTAGAAGTTTTCCTTCGTAGTAGTAGTACTGTAGTTGCAACAGTCAGTGTGCTGTAGGCGTGGGTATAGCCATTTCGGCAGGAACCAGCGACATCGTCTAACCCCTGTAAGATCCACAATCCAGAGTGCCCGGTAGTCGTTCGATATCTAAAAATGTGCGGTGTGTTTCCAGCACCAAGCATCCCAATGGGTTTTACCCGTCGCCGAAGATCCTGATCCAACTTCCCATGCCTGCAGGGGGAGAGTACGAAACCTGGGGATGTTTCCATCGTGAGTTTGGAGTCACCGGCCTAAGAAAATGTGTGAGTGTCTAGACACCGCGCAGGTACGAAGGGAGAGGAGTGTGGTTGTTTGTAGAAGGCTCAACTAGGATGGAGGTAGTGGTGATGGGTGGCCATGTGATCGTTGGGTTGAACAAACAGGAAAAAACACCACCAGGGCTAACAACGTGGTCCCGTAGCAAGATGTCGGTGGGTGGCCACGTCCATGTATGTATGTATGTGCGTGATCGTTCGCTGGGCTTGAAAAAATCAATTGTTTCGTAGCAGTATGTATTTGTAGTCGTAGTAGAAGTAGTAGTAGTTCTTGTAGTATTAGTACCAGTAGTAGTGGTGGTTCTTGTAGTAGTAGTAGTAGTAGTAGTAGTAGTAGTAGTAGTAGTAGTAGTGGTGTGGTAGTAGTAGTAGTAGTAGTAGTAGTAGTAGTAGTGGTGTGGTAGTAGTACGGTGTAATTGCAGCTGCCAGTGTGCTGTAGGTATGGGCATCACGATTTCAGAAAGAATCAGAAACAACGTCCACCCCCTGTAAGATCCACAATCCAGAATGTGTTGTGGTCGTTGAATATCTTAAAATGTGCGATGTGATTCCAGCAGCAAGCATCCCAACGGGTTTACCCGTCGCCGAAGACCCTGGTCCAACTTCCCAGGTCTGCAGGGGTATAGTACGAAACTTGGGGATGTTTTCATCGTATGTTTGGTGTCACCGGGCGAAGAATATGTGTGATTGTCTAAATACTGCGCAGGTAGGAAGGGAGAGGAGTGTGGTTGTTTGTAGGTGGCCCAACTGGGATGGAGGTAGTGGTGATCCCGTGACCATGTGATCGTTATGTTCAGCGAAATAAAAAAGATTACCACCATCAGGGCTGGTCACGTGGTCCCGTATCGACATGGTGGTGGTTGGCCATGTTCATGTATGTATGTACGTGATCGTTGTCTGGGCTTGAGCAAAACAGTACTTTTTTCAGCAGTATTCCGTCGTAGTAGTAATAGGTCTGCAAGAGCAGCAATCAGTGTGCTGTAGGCATGGGTAGAACGATTCCGGCAGGAAGCAGTAACATCGTCTACCCCCTGTAAGATCCACAATCCAGAATGCGCGGTGGTCGTTAAATATCAAACAATGTTCGGTCTGAATCCAGCTACTAGCACCCCAACGGTTTCTACCCGTCGTCAAAAGTTATGATCCAACGTCCCAGGTCAACAGCGGTAGAGTACGATATGCTGGGGATATGTACATCGTGAATTTAGCTCACCGGGCCAAGAATATGCGTGAGTGTCTACATACTGCACAGGTACGAAGGGGGAGGAGTGTGGTTGTTTATAGGAGGTCCAACGGGTATGGAGGTAGTGGTGATGGGTGGCCATGCGATCGTTGGGGGGGGCATAAATAAAGTTGCATCACCAGGGCTGGCCACGTGTTCCCGTATCGAGATTGTGGTGGGTAGCCATGTCCATGAACGTATGTATGTGATCGTTGTCTGGGCTTGAGTAAAACTATATCGTTCGGTAGCAGTTTTCAGTCGTAGTAGTAGTACTGTAGTAGCTGCAGTCAGTGTGCTGTAGGCGTGGGTATAACGATTCCGGCAGGAACCTGCGACATCGTCCACCCCCGGTAAGATCCACAATCTAGAATGTGTTGTGGTCGTTCGATATCTAAAAATGTGCGGTGTGTTTCCAGCACCAAGCACCGCAACGGGTTTTACCCGTCGCCGAAGATCCTGATCCAACTTCCCATGCCTGCAGGGAGAGAGTACGAAACCTGGGGATGTTTCCATCGTGAGTTTCGAGTCACCGGGCTAAGAAAATGATTTATTGTCAAGACACCGCGCAGGTACGAAGGGAGAGGAGCGTGGTTGTTGGTAGGAGGCTAAACTAAGATGGAGGTAGTGGTGATGGGTGGCCATGTGATCGTTGGGTTGAGCAAATAGGAAAAAGCACCTCCAGGGCTGGCCACGTGGTCCCGTATCAAGATGTCGGTGGGTGGCCACGTCCATGTATGTATGTATGTGCGTGATCGTTCGCTAGGCTTGAACAAATCAATTGTTTCGTAGCAGTATGTATTTGTAGTAATAGTAGTAGTAGTAGTAGTAGTAGTAGTAGTAGTAGTAGTAGTAGTAGTAGTAGTAGTAGTAGTAGTAGTAGTAGTAGTAGTAGTAGTAGTAGTAGTAGTAGTAGTAGTAGTAGTAGTAGTAGTAGTAGTAGTAGTAGTAGTAGTAGTAGTAGTAGTAGTAGTAGTAGTAGTAGTAGTAGTAGTAGTAGTAGTAGTAGTAGTAGTAGTAGTAGTAGTAGTAGTAGTAGTAGTAGTAGTAGTAGTAGTAGTAGTAGTAGTAGTAGTAGTAGTAGTAGTAGTAGTAGTAGTAGTAGTAGTAGTAGTAGTAGTAGTAGTAGTAGTAGTAGTAGTAGTAGTAGTAGTAGTAGTAGTAGTAGTAGGAGTAGTATTAGTAGTAGTAGTAGTAGTAGTAGTAGTAGTAGTAGTAGTAGTAGTAGTAGTAGTAGTAGTAGTAGTAGTAGGAGTAGTGGTGTGGTAGTAGTAGTAGTAGTAGTAGTAGTAGTAGTAGTAGTAGTAGTAGTAGTAGTAGTAGTAGTAGTAGTAGTAGTAGTAGTAGTAGTAGTAGTAGTAGTAGTAGTAGTAGTAGTAGTAGTAGTAGTAGTAGTAGTAGTAGTAGTAGTAGTAGTAGTAGTAGTAGTAGTAGTAGTAGTAGTAGTAGTAGGAGTAGTAGTAGTAGTAGTTCTTGTAGTAGTAGTAGGAGTAGTGGTAGTAGTAGTAGTAGTAGTAGTAGTAGTAGTAGTAGTAGTAGTAGTAGTAGTAGTAGTAGTAGTAGTAGTAGTAGTAGTAGTAGTAGTAGTAGTAGTAGTAGTAGTAGTAGTAGTATTAGTAGTAGTAGTAGTAGTAGTAGTAGTAGTAGTAGTAGTAGTAGTAGTAGTAGGAGTAGTAGTAGTAGTAGTTCTTGTAGTAGTAGTAGGAGTAGTAGTAGTATAGGAGTAGTGGTAGTAGTACGGTGTAGTTGCAGCTGCCAGTGTGCTGTAGGTATGGGCATCACGATTTCAGCAGGAATCATCAACAAAGTCTACCCCCCGTAAGATTCACAATCCATAATGTGTTGTGGTCGTTGGATATCTGAAAATGTGCGATGTGATTCAAGCAGCAAGCATCCCAACGGGTTTTACCCGTCGCCGAAGATCCTGATCCAACTTCCCAGGTCTGCACGGGGAGAGTACGAAACTTGGGGATGTTTTCATCGTAAGTTTGGTGCCACCGGGCGAAGAATATGTGTGAGTGTCTAAACACTGCGCAGGTAGGAAGGGATAGGAGTGTGGTTTTATTTAGGTGGCCCAACTGGGATGAAGGAAGTGGTGATCCCGTGGCCATGTGATCGTTTTGTTCATCAAAATAAAAAAGATGACCACCATCAGGGCTGGTCACGTGGTCCCGTATCGACATGGTGGTGGTTGGCCATGTTCATGTATGTGTGTACGTGATCGTTGTCTGGGCTTGAGCAAAACAGTACTTTTTAGCAGTATTCCGTCGTAGTAGTACTAGTTCTGCAAGAGCAGCAGTCAGTGTGCTGTAGGCATGGGTAGAACGATTCCGGCAGGAAGTAGTAACATCGTCTACCCCCTGTAAGATCCACAATCCAGAATGCGCGGTGGTCGTTAAATATCAAACAATGTTCGGTCTGAATCCAGCTACTAGCACCCCAACGGTTTCCACCCGTCGTCAAAAATTATGATCCAACGTCCCAGGTCAACAGCGGTAGAGTACGATATGCTGGGGATATGTACATCGTGAGTTATGGCTCACTGAGCCAAGATATATGTGTGAGTGTCTACATACTGCACAGGTACGAAGGGGGAGGATTGTGGTTGTTTGTAGGAGGCCCAACGGGTATGGAGGTAGTGGTGATGGGTGGCCATGTCATCGTTGGGGTGAACATAAATGGAATTGCATCACCAGGGCTGGCCACGTGTTCCCGTATGGAGATTGTAGTGGGTAGCCATGTCCATGAACGTATGTATGTGATCGTACGTTGGGCTTGAGCAAAACTATTGTTTGGTAGCAGTTTTGCGTCGTAGTAGTAGTACTGTAGTAGCTGCAGTCAGTGTGCTGTAGGCGTGGGTATAACGATTCCGGCAGGAACCTGCGACATCGTCTACCCCCTGTAAGATCCACAATCCGGAGTGCCCGGTGGCCGTTCGATGTCTTAACAAGTGCGGTGTGTTTCCAGCACCAAGCATCCCAACGGGTTTTACCCGTCGCCGAAGATCCTGATCCAACTTCCCATGTCTGCAGGGGGAGAGTACGAAACCTGGGGATGTTTCCATCGTGAGTTTGGAGTCACCGGGCTAAGAATATGTGTGCGTGTCTAGACACCGCGCAGGTACGAAGGGAGAGGAGCGTGGTTTTC
>JARUPZ010001151.1:20000-23888 GCA_031213475.1 Nereocystis luetkeana | reverse complement strand
GCATGCTTTTTTTACAGGCAGTGCCCAGACGACAAGTAAAATAATTAGGGATGCGATGGTGCGATCGTATGAGCTGTTCGTAGTACGACTAGAACCTACCAGGTATATGGATCATCACGGTAAAAATGATATTGCGGCCGCGCCTTAACCCTCTTAGGACCCCAGTCCCGTTTTGGGGACAAACTATTTTTAATTAGAGTGAATTGTCCCCACATATGGGAGTGCGGTGCTAACCCTTTTAGGACCCCAGTCCTATTTTGGTGACAAATCACTTGGAATTAGGAAGGTTTGTCCCCAGATCGGGACTGCGGTACTAAAGGGGTTAAGAAAAATCCCGCACCAGGTACCAGCCACTACTACAGTTACTGTACCTGGTAGACTTTTCATACAACAAGTAAGTAGTACGACTGTATCATTACGACGTATATACTACTACTACTGCCGCTGCTGCTCTGTGCGTATTCCCATATATACCTCCTCTGTGACACACGAGAGTACATCATCATCAACAACGCGGGGGGGGTGAGTGAGCTTCGCGCTTTGTGTTGAAAACCCAACAATAAGATCTGTGTGTGCGCTGCCACCAGGAAGGTCCCTACAAGAGGCACCCGCTTTCACCTTTTTTTCGTGCATCGCCCGACGCATCGACAATCCGCGGGTATATGCTGGCACTCCGGCGGGTCTCGGCCGGAAATATCGTCATGCGTCGGTTGTGTGCATGACGTGGACGGGCAAGCAATCCGGATCACTCCCGGAGAAGCAACAGCAGCAGCAGTGTTGTTCGGGCCACCTTCAGGTACAAGAAGGAAATAAATGCACGTATAAGCTAACAACCATTGCTGGGTCTAGCCTACGAGTGGTAGAGCACCACCACTCGTTTGTTCGCGAGATCATCGATCGAGGTCATGCTAGGCAAGAAAGAGCAAGCATGCATTCTGCTGGGCCCGCTCCAGCATTTATTTCGCGAGACTCGGCCGGAGCGGTCTGCGGGCCAGCGCCATGCCAAGGCGGGCGGGACTGCCGACGAAGACAACCGCAAAAACGCCGTCGTCAAGAAGTCCTTCGACCTTGCAAAATGGACTCCGGTTTGCCCCGTCAGTGGCGTGTTCCGCGATTGTCGGGGAAGGCCAAGGGTAGCGGTGTTTCAGCAGGCGGCAGTGAAAGGAGGTAGTATTGGGCGCCTCCGCAAGAAGCCTGCTTTGGAGACAAGGCACTGCAGACTGACTGGTGTACGGGTTTACTGCGGTAAGGTTACGGTAAAAAAACAGACGATTTTCTTTCTTGTTCTCGTACTGGTATATGGTACTCGTACCAGTACACCAGTACTCATCAACAATAATAACTCTTACGGCGGACCATAGTTAATAGGACCGAATATTGCTAGTAAAAATGGTTATATATGAAGCTTTTTATGCCCTCCATAGGTCCTACTTACTATGGCCCCCCGTAATAATCTAACTGTACGTATATACGTACCTGATGCGATATTTATTACCAGGTACTGCTGTACAGTACGTAGAAAATGCTCGGTTGCATGCTACCTGGGTGTAGTGTTTATTTGTTTGTTGCGCTTCTGCTGTATATATATGCCCTGTGTACAATATTTTACGAGGGGTAGTTTATAACCACCCCTTGACATTAGACCACGTCGATCTTGCTCCGAGCCTACAGCAGCAGTATGTAGTATTTGTACGTACGAGTATAAAAATATTAATAGTGCAGTTGAAATAAAACCAAGCGCTCATATCGTTAATCGTCACATATCTACATACAGTAGTATTTACATTCTTTGTTTCCGAGGTTTTCTTCTTTCTTCGGGAAAGTAATGAGTGACCAAGACCATGCTGCACATTGTCGGATGGCAAGAGAAATTATATTTATTTTACCGCAATTAATTATTCCCATTATTACGCAGAGTATTCTCGGAAGAATGAGAGAATGTGAGTTTTGTACGTACGTAAGAAGTTTAGCCAATCAGATGAATGCGATGTTTCACGGTAGCATGAATCGTAGCCCTTGGTACATACACCTTGTCTGGTACGTAGCCGCAGCCTACACGCAACAGCGCAGTGAAGCAGAGGCAACGCTACAGGTTCAAGGTGTGATACAGACTAGTTTGAGTTCGGGATGTCCGACGAGAGCAAGTCGCCGGAGGCCGGTGCCAACGCGGCTACTGCGGCGCGAGGTGTGCAGGTTGCGTTGTTTGCTGCGCAAACACAAGCCGAGGCGAATGCTCATGCTGCTGTAGCTGCTGCTGTTTAATTATTCCCATTATTACAGATCAATTAGTTTTTTTTTGCTGTGAACCGAAAACGAAAATGGGTCGATCGGTTTTTCGGATTTTGTCGGACTCAGTCGGTTTCGATTAACTTTTATTTTTCTTACTGGTTGAATCGAAACGACACCGTACACTGATCGATCGGTTTCTTACCCAAACTGGATAATATATTGTTGAGAATCCTAAGTATTCGGTGTGCATGTGTTGGCATCAGGGTTGGTCGTCAACGGACTCGGAAAGTGACCCGGTGGGTTTTTCGAAATTTTCACCCAGACAGAGCGGCCGTCAGCCAAGGGTGTTCTTTTTCGGGATTTTCGTACAGATTCATATAAGCAGTCGTTTTACCGGTCGGTGTAGGAGACAGGGAAGTAAAAAGCCGATCGAAAAAAACAGAGTCTCTTCCCGGTTTTGATCGGTTTTTGGCAACCCACAAAAATACCCAAAAACGGTCGGTTTCGGTCGGTCTGCGAAAACCGACCGAAAAACTGCCGGAGCAATAATAGTTTTTCGGTTTCGGTTCAGAACACGGATATTATTATAATCTAAAGTGCACGAGTTGTATCTGGGTTGACACTCATCCCTCGGTAGTAGGGGTTGTCTTTTTCGGCCAAATGTATCCGGGCCGTTTCACATTCATTCATGCTATAGCATCGCAGGATTTTTTTTGGTTTTAGTGTGTACCTACAATTTTGACTCAGACGGAACAGACATACCTGGTAGGGTACCTGATTCTGTCCACAGCCCTTAATATGAATACTACTCTAAACGGCCCGTTCTTTTCATACGTGTGATGGGGTAAAATATTAAGCTCCACAACATGTGGGAGGAGCTCAGAACCTAAGTCACCACCCTTACCGTGGCATTGCTGTCGGAATGACTGCCTGAAGGAGCCGGGTTTCCACGCCCCCGAGTACACTAAGCGCATTCATGCCGCGCAGGGCATGGTGGCAGGGACGGCTCAGTTATGGCACTCGCCAACACACCTTTTGTTCTCGAGCATTTGGCCAAAACGGGAGTAGTTTTAGCAATATGGGAGGTAGGATCTTTAGGGGTGCTGTTGACTTGAAAATCGCGGAGCGTGGTCTGCACTTACGCAATCGTCGTCCGCAATTAATTGAGAAAATTCCTGGTTCGATGCAAACATGGCGCAGCCGCGGTTTATGGCCACTTTCGAACCGTTTTGGCTGCGGTTTTGGGGTCAGGGTTAGAGTTAGGGTTAGGGTTAGAGTCAGGGGTCGGGTTGGGTCTTCGCGCGTACCTTGATGCCAACAGGAGCCCAAATACCTGAACAGCCTACAAACCTGAAGACCCTACCTCCCAGATTGCAATGGGACGTTCAAAACGGTGTGTCGTGTAAAACAATAATAACATCGGTTTACCCCACTATTCTCCCATGGACTACAGCTTGTACTATACCACGCATCACCCACCACTACGTACGGAGTATCACCAAAATGAAGAAACCCCCAACCTCGAGAAATAAGCTCGGATGTAATACAGGAAACAGTCAGGGTGAACTGGCTTCTCCTACATATTATCATAGATAGGCGTGATATGGTTTTATTATAGGATTGTGGTATTATTGCCATGTGGCTCTTTTGCGGTACCCG
>JARUPZ010001151.1:0-12500 GCA_031213475.1 Nereocystis luetkeana | reverse complement strand
TTAATCGTCGACAGACACTGCCAGTTGTACCGGCGGTCCCGTGGGTTCACAAACAATTACACGAAGCGATTGAATGGAGATCCCCGCACGTCACCAACCTGTGTCGATGATCAGAAGGGACATTGAGGCCCCAACAGCAGCGTGCCGGCTTCGTGAAAGCTGTTTTTATAACGGTTGCGAGAGTATGATGTTTAGTTTCGGAAATATCAGCCTAACGTCGTCGGGCGAACCATCGCGTCCACGGGGTCGGGGGACACAACGCTAAGCAGCAGGAGAACTAGTTCCCAAGCTAAGAGGGCCTCCCTCTTGACAACATCGCCGCCGCGGCGGCCGGGAGAACATTCATCAGCACCATTGTGCTTTGGACTACGTCAGCTCCTGCTAACAACACCCCCCCCCCCCTTACTCCCCCCTTACTTGTCCCCCCCGCCCCCTTCATCGAAACGCCGGATGGAAACCCGAAGTGACTGGGTGACCAGGGCGGGGTCGTCCTTTGTCGTGTTTGGCGCTGGGTTGTAGGCGGTTCAGGTCCTGGGCACCCTCCTATTTCTGGCGTTCTACATATTGGGTGGGGCATTCTCGCAATGTAAGAGAAGCAAGCTTAACCTGGGGACACGTGCTTTCGTTAGGGGTGGTTCTGGAAAAACGCCTTATCAAGGCTGAGTGGGTTCCATCCCCGAAGACCTGGTAGCCAGGATCACGTTTGTTTGTCTCAATTTATTTCGTAGTGTACCTAGGCCATGGGACTGTTCATTGAATTGACCGTTCATTCCTTCTCTAAAGCCAGATGTTTGGATGATGTATACCTGGTATTACGGGGGACCATAGTTAACAGGACCTATGGTATTAATAAAAACCTATATATTCAACCATTTTTACTAACAATATTTGGTCCTATTAACTATGGCCCCCCGTAATAGTAGAGAACCTCAAGAGAGGAGCCTCAGAACGAAAACCGGTGCAACCTCACGCGGTCACGGGTGCGCCACAGCTTGCACGGTGGTCATTCACACGGGCACTACACGTCTAAGCGGTTCGGCGGGATGGGTTGGTTGGCTCGAACAATCGGCAGCTTTTCATGCGGCCTAGGCTGCCTTTGTGACGTAGAAGTGAAAGGTAGAACTCGCCCCTCTCTTCGCCACCTTAAACTCTTTCGTCGTAGGGGTGAGGGTGCGGTGTGTAGATTACCTCTCCCCGCTCTTCGCGGGTTCTTACCTAGGATATACATGTATGTACATACTGGTAATGTATTTACTAAAACGTACTTCTGTCACTTTATTTCGTTTCGCATGCGTATCTCCTCTTGTTTTCTGTCTCCCCCCGATGTGCTCTTGGTCCCGCTCGGGAGTACACAGTCTGTCAGGTTAAGGGTCCGGTCGTTGCCTCGAAGCTCGGCCTACCGACGGTATCGCAGGTAATGCGGTACCAGGTACACAGAAAACAATACGACAGGTCACCAGTTTTTCGATGCACGTGGCGAGCGCTTTGGACGACTTCAAAGGGTCACGTAGCCCTCGGCACTCTGTTCTCCCGTGTGGATAAGCTGGCGCCTAGTCTCCTTTGCGCGCAGTGAACCAGGTAGTAGTAGCCTTTGATTCCGGTGCTATCTTTAACGCGCACCGTGCTCCTCTCATGAGGTCGTATGTATTCGTGCCTCTTCATCTTCGGTCGCGCTGTTAGACACAATTTGTTTTCGAGTCCCATGGTCTTGTCGTGGTAAGACACCAACTAGATTTCGACTGTGTGTCTCTAGGGGTGAGCGGTCGTGCTTTATCCTAGCCCCCCCTCTCTCCCCACCGCTGTGGCGGACGCATCCAAAACTGAACGGACTTTAGCAATCTGTGACGCGAGTCTATGTTACGGTGTGTGGTGTAAACTATCACCGATATTGAAGGGTTTATTACCAGCAGCCTTAATACCATCAACATCCGCACCGTCACCAGGTCAGGACGCCGCGGACGCAGTTAGCGCGTCACTGCTGCCAGTTCTTGGCCTGGTATTGCTGCGATAAGCTCTCCCGCATTTCACCTGTTGTGTACGCGTGAATACCTAAGTGTGTATTTCGCGCGCCATCTTTATCGCTTTGTGCACCCCACGTGTTTTCGACAGACTTTCTATGGTCCTCTTTCCAACACGCGCAGTTTTGACAGCACTTCGACGGAAAATTTGAAGTGTGGGGGCATTCTACGATAGAGGTTTACCCTTTTTTTCTGAAGCTCCTTACGGGAGGGGCTCTAAATCTCACCCGAAAGTTAATATAAAATCAAATTGCATCCCGATGAACACTCCCATAGCCCAACTGTACACTTTCGTCGTTTTTCGCAACAAGATTGGCATTCCGATGAGTTCGGGTGCAGGGACCCCGTCATTCAGAAAACATTTTAGCGGAAATGTGCTACCCCTATAATATCGTCGAAAGCGTCTGTGTGTATTTGTGATTTGTACCTCGCAAGAGAACACCCAATCTTCGTTGTTCGCAGTGTTACAGTTTAGACCCCCTCCCACCGCCGCCGCCCCCAGCGCGCGAAACCGTGACGAACTGCCTGGATTTGATGTGGCAGGTGAAGCCGTCCTTCTGGTCCAGTGGGGGTTCGGGGCCCGCGCTTGCACTGTTCGCGTGGACGTGCATGCGCTTTCCCCCCCAGGTAGGGGGACGGCCCGGGATAATCCCTACTGCTGAACCTTAGAATCCGTGGGAGGCAGCGGAAGGTTTTGTTTCCGTGTTTCGCTTCCTCTGATTTTGACTCTAGTGGTGAGACCGACGCTTCTGCCCGACAGGAGAGCGATTGCGGGTTTGACCCGTGACTTTCCTGGCATGCATCCTTCCTGCTTGAGGTGGTGCCACGGCCATCCGGGTTTTATATGAATTGGGTATCCTTGTTGTGAATAACCTGGTCACGGACATCGTAGTCTGCCCAATGCACCAGTGAAAGCTTAGAGGGCGCTCTTGCACGCGGTGCGCGCCGCTACCCGGGCGCTGTCCGAACCTTGTGAGCGCACCTGTGGTCGTCTGAGCGTGACCGTAAGCTCCTCCATGCAAGGAAACGTTTAATCAAATATCTATTTCTCCCCACACACGTCGTCCTCCGTCTAGCAACGTCTCCCGACCACTACATACATATTATGGTGAATATGTTTTTCAAGGGCTGTAGCCAAAATCAGGTAACACCTGTTCCGGTTGAGTAAACGCAGTCTGATACTGAAACCAAGCAAAACGCAGACGCCACCAGTGGTGCTTTTGCCCATGAGAAATCTCACACACATGTCGTTCTTCGCGTGAACTTTGAGCGTGTTGACCCTAAAATTCGAGTATTTTTTTTGTTTCCGTTAGGGTGTGAGCACTGTGGGCTCCACTTGGACCCGCGTAGGGTGACCAGGCTTCATTTGTTTCACCACACGGCAGCGTGAAGAGTACTTTGCCAGCTTTGAAGCTTCTCGAACATCCTCGCGGAACCGCCTGCTCGGCGCGAAGTTATTCCGACGTACCAAACCTGAGACCACCTCGACGCGGGGGGTGTGGCAGTTGAAGTGCCGTGGGTGTCCACGATGCTCTGATATGACTCCTCCAGTGACCATGTCATACAACAGAGTACAGACCATGACAACTGAAGCACATAGTACACCCTATAGAATAAAAAAGGGAAATCAGAGCACGTACGTATGCATAAGTACGGACGCACGTACGACTACAGAATTAACACACAGGAATTGAAGCGAAGGGACCGCACACAGACGTGCGCGGGAGAAAAACAGGGTACGTATGGCCTCTCGGACTGCTGCAATTTTTGCCGAAATTTCCTTAACGCCGGACAGAGTACAGAAACCAGGTGCACCTGACATTTTCGAGCATAGTTAAGATACAATGTCAGTCCGGCCAATAGCAGGTGTCTTGGCGTGTGCTTTGTGCTTGTGTTATTTCGGGGAACCATAGTTAGTAGGACTTACGGTACACACAAAAAACTACCAGGTATATATTTCCCTATTTTTGTTAACAATATTGGTCCTATGCACTATGGTCCCCCGTAATAGTGCGTAGCTGATGTTGGCCTAAATATGGCCAGGTATACCTTATTTAGCTGAAACCCTATATTTGAAACTCCCCAAGCGCCGATGCACTCGACGGAAGACCGCCTTCCCTTCCCTTCCCGTACTATCCCTCGCCGTGGTTTATCTCCGGTTCCGTGGACGCTTTCCTACGGAAATAAACGCTCAGGTTTGGGCCAGCGAACTTGGTCGGTTGCTTGGTCTTGTTTGCTTCAAGGCGAGCACGGTAGGTATCGGGGATATATCGTTTTCCATGCCCTACGAAGAGATTTCGCGAACGCTCGGCGGCGTGGGGGTTGGAGTCCTCGCTTCCTTTGCCTTTCGCGGGCGCGGGCGCTACAGTAAAATCGAGAGACCTTAGCAACGCCTTCTCGCCGACCTGCGGCCATGTTGGCCCCTCACGAGCTGGTTGTAGTACACCGGTCGCCCCGGTGGTTCAAGTGGGTAACCTCGAATTCTACTTGATTGAGTCCTGGGTTCGAGCCCCAGGTGGGTCAGACTTTGACTATATTTGCAAAAATAAAAAAGGATTCAATTGTTGAGAGCGCCTTGCAGCGTGGGTAGGCACAATTCGATGCGAGTCGACGAGGGAAGAAAAGGCTGAAATCTTCTCGCGATAAAAATGAAGGCACGTACCGTAGCGGGAAGGGGGGAGAAGAGCCTGCTATGTGACCCCGGATCTGAGTTACGAGTTGGAAGGAGAGAGAGAAGGAGATGTGCGAAGATAATGAATGGGATGAGAAAACAGAAAAAGAAAAAGTATAGTTGGTCCATGGCAGCTTCGTCGCTCGCTTCCGTTGCTCGACAAGCCAGGTGTTGAGGACGGGAGGTGGGTCTCGGGGTATTTGGACTGCTCTTGGCAAGGGAAAAACTTGTGTTTACGTCTGCACTCACTCCCATCCCTCTCCGGTTTGACTTCATCGAGGCATGGCCCACAGGGTATTCTCATCAATGTCCCCTACTTTTTTAAGCCGACTGACAGCTCGGCATGGATCCTGTCTTTGCTCCGCATTTCAGCCTCCCTCGCAATCTTTTTCAAGGCAACCCCCTCGTTAGGCATCAATCCAGTGTCTATCGAGCCTCTCGACGCCTATCTTAGTAATACCCTGTTACACCGAACCGCTGTAACACATGCATGCAGTGTAAATAGTGGTCAGAGGTGTCGTTAGCACCATACCGGCCGCGCTACATCGAGTGGCACCGACTATTAGTAACGGATTTGGAAGTATTTCGGTTAATGGGAGCGACTATATCGCCGTTTGCTATCCATATATAATAGAATGGTTTCTCGGCACATGCGTTGGTAGATGTGTTCGTGCGTAGGTGGAAGGGTAAGTGGATGAGAGTGGGTGGGCAATAGTACTGTCATAAATGCTGAACATGGTCAGTGGGCAACGCCTGTGAGAATATGTCAACCACTAGGTAGAATGACGCACAGGTAGGACGAAGTAGTATCCTTAACTCGTAGAATAAGGGACATGTGTCGCCCCGCGTGGAAGGGCGCCCTCCCGGAGACGGGTTGCTTGGTTTTTTATGTCGGGGAATCATTTTTTGGAATTCCTTGTACGATAGAACAACATATCGAACGTGCGCACCTACTACACTCCTTCTGCTCTACGTTCCGTGGTACTGCTGTACCAGGTACATAGTAGAAGAATGGGCTGTTGGGTCCATGGGTTGGTAGATGGATGAGTGGGTAAGTTGGTGGGTGAGTGGGTTGGTTGATGGGTTCAGTTGGTAGGTGTGGACGAGTGAGCATCATTACTGCCGTACTGCTGTACATATTGGATAGGTGACGACTGGGAACGATGACAACCGGAAGGTAGTATACCGCGCAAGAAGAACGAAATAATATAGGATTTTCCACAAGTAGAATAAGGGACAAGTGTCCACGCCGCTCGTTCTACTCTATATCTCAGGTACTCGCGATTTCTGGTTCGAGCGCCGTCACGGCGACCTAGATTTGGGCAACGTCTTAATAGTAGCGGATAGGAAGGCCGACGATCGGTCCTTAGTTTACTGCAGAGACAAGGAAGGGCCGGCGCCACACCTCGGCCCCTAGCTTGCGGTAACGATCTGAAGGGGAACTTGGAATGCCCTTCACAAGGAACCACAATGCAAGGGCGTGTATCTGGTGTCCAAAGCGGATGCACGGCATCGTTCCCGATGGGCCACAGCCTTTGCCGCCTCCATCGCATCTCCCTCAGTCTTATGACGCCTGGGGCAGTGAAACAGTACCACAAAGTTGTTTGCACCCAACACCAGGTCAAGCGGCACAGGTAAGACTCTGTCCGTTTATACACAATGTATCGATATCCGGCACAATATTTACATATAGGTGTAGCGTGCAGGTAGTCAGACACTCGGCTACGTATGACTACGGCCTGGGAAGCAACGATGGCGCCGCAGACCTCAGGGGCCTTCACCGCAGCCTGCATTGGTTCACCCATGAAACAACAAGGTTAGATGACACACACGCAGGACACGCAGGATGAAGCGGACAGCACAGTTATCGGTTCCGTTGTAGTTATCGCCTGGAATTAGTAGCGGACAAGAGGATGATAGGACAATACATCAGCTCGACTAAACGAGCGAAGCAGGCGTCGGAGGTAGCCGGCGGAGCGAAGCGCCTTGTAGAGCATGCAAGGTGCTGTGGCGAGACCAGGTAAAGCACGCACGTACACATACAAGCCGTATGGTATCCGCTCACGTGACGGAGCACTGCCATAGCAGCAAGACACCTCACATTTCAGCAGTCGACAGGCGCTCTCGGAGCTCCGACTTTACGGGCTTCAATTATCACCTCCTCCACACGCTCAGTGCGCCGTTGTTCCGAGGAAATGCCCACCAGGGCCACCAGCACGGGCACCCCTACTGCCATCACGACGACGTCTTTGGCGGTGTAAAGCACCACGTTTAGTGCCGTCGTTGTTGTTTCCGCTTGACATCCCCGAACTACGTACGAGAAAACCGCTGGAATTCGTTGACATGGCTGCGTGTTCCAACTCCACACAATACCTCTACTTCCACGTCTTCTGGGCAACCATTGTTGCTTTGAATAGTACTCTCACTGCTTGTCATTTGGTTTGCCGCTTCGAGAGCACCTACACGAGACCAAGAGGAAAAGAGCCCGTGGGAGAGGAATCTGCACGATACGGCCAGCGGAGAGCGCGAACCAAGAGACGTCGTCGGGCCCACTCGTGTCTCCGTGACTTTCGAGAGTGTCACACCCTTAGTCCGGCCAAGTTGTGCCACCTGACGCTAGCCGGCCGATTTGCGAGACTTCGACAGCCACAGCAGACCATCCCGCAGATGACCAAGGGAGGAGCCGTTTGTGAATCCATGCGCACCGGCCGGAAAAATCACTAAGTCGTCGAACATATTTGTTTTTTTGTTGGCATGAACTAAAATCCTCGATCGCCGAAAACTCAGAACCCCTTGAATTTATACTATCTTTGAAATGTCCGATAAGCTACTGTAGTATTACCGAGGTCGAAGAGCTCACTCCTTTGGGCACGCACGCTATTGTAGTTCAAGTGTAGGTCGATGTGAAACCCACTCTTGCAGTTTTAGTGTAGGTCGATGGGCACACGTTTTGACTCATAGATTGTTAGTCTAGATTTTTAGTCTCCACTTCTTTGAGAGCCTGGATAATATAAGGTTTCCACACAATGAGTTTCACCAAAAACGTATGTGTGACGTTGGACCGATTGTCACACGTGTAGGGCTTCCCGGTAACGTTTGTCCGAAGGGCAAACAGCTCACTTTGAACAGACGACTGTCAGAAAAATATGTGAGATATCTCGCGCCTGCTAAGAAAGCTGCTGACTCTGAGGAGGTCGTTTGGGAATTTCGCGTTAATTCTTGAGTTGATCACTCACGTAATCAGCAGACACTTCCCAGGCCTAACGTCGTTAACACGGAGCAGCAGCTTCTCTTGTGGGGCCGGCCCTCCAGTGGATACCGGTGCTGCTTTTCTGTCGTCAATCATGACTCTCTATTACTACCGGTATGAGGAGGTTGAGACGCATCCTACACCAGGTGACAGTGTTCCAGGGTTCTACACTAATTGACGTTTTTGTGGCATGGCCATGGTACCACCATGGCATACCATAGAACCCCCACGGCATCCCATAGCGTCGCGTAGGTTTCCATGACGCCGTAGGGAGGGCCGTGGCATACCATGGGTAGTACCATAGCAACCCCCGAGGCAGCCGCCACAACACTACATGGCAACCTCAAGACATGTCATGGCACCCCCCATGGCACCCCAATGTCTACGGCACCTAGGTTAGGGTTAGGGCTAGGGTCAGGGTCCATGGTATGCCGTGGAAGATGCCGTGGAAGGTTTAGCCGCAGGTGGGCCACGGCATGGCTCGGCATGTCGCGAAAAAAAGACAAGAATGTATACTCTCCTTCCTGCTGAAAGCCGACTGCTACAGCTGCTGTGCTCTCGTCCCAGGAGGTTGATGCCTCGAGCAGCGAGTTGCTCTATCAGCTCGCGCGCCAGTACTAAGCGCATCTTAAAGTGAAGCATGATTTCATGGAGTAAAGGCGCCAGTATCACCCTTTTCAATGTATGGTAGAACGTGGCGCTACAAGACGGGCAACACCTGACGGAAACCCCTCATCACGACGTACAGCAGGAACATTCCACATGGCCTAACCGTTCAGACCCCGATATATTTGTAGTCGCGATCGCTCGACCGAGGTGGCCACACCGCTACCGATATCGTGGTGTCGGTTAGGAACTAAGCAGGGTTTCGAGGTATTCGCGTGATGTAAGGTGAAATCGAAATCGGGCACCATCCAAACGACAGATTCCACTTGCGCGGATGGTCGGCGAAGGCCGTAGCTCTGAGATCGTTTGTTACTCCGCTCTCTGTGGTGCCGCTCATGAGCAGTCTTGAACAAAGTTCGAGCATCGTTAGCGCCCACGCTGTACGGAGAATGCATGTCTCCAGCTCGTTTCGCCGAGAATTTAGCGGCTTTGATCAAAGCTTCTGCCTGGAACATAGGAATTGTACGCTGCGAATGATCCTTCAATACAAGGCTCATTCTTATCGGAGAGCGTTTTTTTCCAAAATTTCTCAAGTTTGGAAATATTTGGACATATGTATCAATATACGGAGGCGTTCTGTCACTATTCGTGAAATTCTCTAGAACCAAAAATATCAAGTTCGTTAACATTCCAATATTTAGAAAAATAAACAGGAGAATATGAAAGATTGAAAAATTGCGCTAAACAAATGTCGAAAGTTTGGAAAAAAAGCTCTCCGATAAGAATGGCCCTAAGTATCGCACTGGATGAGGCCTCCTCTTCCAATGCCGGGGGGCCTCGCCCTGGATAAATTCCGCATTGACTTCGTCCTCAGCGCGGCGCCCATCCCTTGGATTTGCACAACCACGCAGAAAAAAAACACTACGAAGCCTGTGGGGTGGGTGGAAAGCTCTGTATTGTTCCTGTGCGAACTGTCAGGGCACTGAGGAGTTTGTAGCCGCGCTTTTGTTGACGGTAGGACGTGCAGGTGTTCAGCAACATCTTGTTATGTTTGTGCTACATATAAAGATGGCGAGGGAGGGGTTTGTACCGCGTACGATAGAAACACAGGGCTATCGCCGCTCCACTCAACACTTACTTGTCTTCAACCGTAAGTTTTCTGGTGCTTTTGGCATTGGTGGTGCTGTTGTGGGCGGCTCGAGTCGTCGTTGTGGCCATACTTGCCTTTAAAAAACGGCCAACACACTTCGAATCACAAAAACAACGATCCCCCTTCTTTCTGTCCGCCAGGGGGCGACTAGTGTATGTTCGGTTTCGTGTACTACTGGCACCGCAATTGTGGGCAGGTCTATTCAGTGGCCATATCAATTATGTACATCTGTGACAACCTACCGGGGTAGATTGGACTGACTCGGCGTATCTGCTACGTTTAGATCTGCCTTAAGCTACGGCCGATATAACGCGCAGCGTCGAAAGGAGGGTTCCCGCTATGCTGCCCACCGGCGTCTGAATACAACCGGCACACTGTTTCTGTATGTTTATAGTCTCGGTAGCCCATCGCACGGACATGTTTGGACGTTCCGGTTTAATTTAGAGAACCCCACTGAAACGTGGAATCTACACGAGCCCTGCGGTACTATTGAGGGGGCACTTTTAGGGTATATGGTTCGGAATCTCTGGGGCAATTGCGCGAGCCGATGTCCCATACGTTCAATTCTTTTCCAGGTCCTGAGGGTGTGCGTTCGTTTTTGTATCGCGTGATGCACCAGCATGGAATGGTGTGTTTTGGTTGCGTGAACAACGGGCTTTGAAGTCCATTTCTAAGTGAGGTAGGGCGCAGCTCGCGGCACTCGCATAAATCCAGGTATGGAAAAGGGAGGATACGCCCGCTACCGCAGCTCGGGTCTGCAGTAAAAGGTGAACATCTTAACGATATCCATGGTCCCTGTACTCCAGTTGACAGCCCGAAAAAGGTGACACATTACCGAAGAACCGCAGTAGATCGACAGTGTACCCTCGCCCGCGTTTGTATACATTCGGTAGTCACGAGTTGTGGAGTGGGAAGGTTTAAAGGCACGGTTGCACAAACCCTCATGTATTTGTTGTCGAGTAGGCGCAAGTTGACGTTCGGAAGTATAGGAAGAAACGACTTGAGAAAAGAGCAAGAGATTCGCTGACAAGACTCACACTTTCTCGGTTTTGGAACAAGGTGCCAACTATGCAAGAATCCGGAGATGTTTGAACATGTTTTGCATGTCTTTGAGCGCAAACATCTACCCCTACCTTTAACGCTATCAAAGTTTTCCCGTACACAGCTTTTTAGGGTATGTCATCTTGGTGGTTCAACATATTCGCGAGGACACGACCAAACCTTTGGTGGCATCCGTGCTTCATTGAAGCCGCAGCCATTGCATTTATAGTATGCGCCGGCGCGGAAACATCTACCTCTTCTTGTTCGAGGTCTCGACGTTTTGGTGCTGCTGACTGGCAACTTCGAGTACACTGAAACGGCACACCGATAAAGGAGCGTGACATCACTCAGTGGGCTGATGTAGTGGCTTGGGAGGAGCCGTTTGTTTGGTATCCGCATGTGAAGTCCAAACTTTCAGTTGGGAGTTTTTTTTGTGCCTTACGTAATTCCTTCCGAATTTCGACCAGCTAGCTGCGAACCTTGGAGCACCCCAAAGTCGGCTTGTAGATAGGTATCCGATGGTTGAAAAACTGCGAAGAGCACATCTCGAGAGGGTCAAAATTTGCTGTAGATGAAGCGCTATCATTCTGATAGATGATACGTTTTTCTCTGACTCTGATACACCCGCTCTCTGCTGAAGGCACGACCAGCCGAAGGTCTAGAAAGCAGCCGTGTCATGATCACGGGGGCAATAAACGACACCGATTATAAAACTAGATAGCGCCACACGAAAACCCGCGGAAAGCGGGTGGATATTTTCCGGACTTATCCTGAGAGTCGTTGGGTGGTGTGGTTTGTGCGAGGATGGTGTCTACATGCATCTTGCACCCGCTGCTATCGGCCGCACTAGAGAGTTCGGTGTGCATTTCGGATTGACCGCGAGCATTCACCGATAACACCATCCTCAACAAGCTGTTTTACAAACTAGGTTTCATTGTTATGCATTTGGCTATTTTGATTGATATATGTACAGCTGGTGGAGTCGCATGCACCAAAACCCCGCCACCTCCTCCGCTCTTGATTACACTACTGTACTATTACGGGGGAACATAGTTAACAGGACCTATGGTGTACATAAAAACCTATATGTTAACCCATTTTTACTAACAATATTTGGTCCTGTTAACTATGGCCCCCCGTACTACGAAATATACGACAGTACTGTTGTTGCTACTTCTGTGACCGTACAACTGCTATTATAGCAGTAGTACTGCTGCTACCACGTACTGCTACTACTGCTACGACTACTGCTACTCCAACTACTACTGTTACTACTGAATCTACAACTGCTACTGCTGCAACAACTTTTTCTTCCAAAATTTACTGCAAGATATAACCCCGCTACTCCCTACAAGATGATATGACGACTCCGTTTAGCGATACAATGGTGTACCCATAGCCCATGCGCCTACTCTCCGCCCTCAAGGGCCGCATCGACGTAATCGCGTACACATGCCGAGGCATATATATCACCGGGGATTAACATGCTGACGAAACCCAAAAATGGAGCGCCACACCTCCGTCGCAAACGCAAGAACTGAAAAAGTCTTCCGTGCAACGACAACCTAGTTTCCTAGCACGCCATCAAAAGCAGCATAAGGTCAAAGCATGTAGAACGCCCGGAAACACGAACGACAGAACAATACCAACGACACTGAAAGAAGAGCGCGGTCGTCCACAACCTTGAAGAAATACGAAACACACACAGGAGTATGAGTACAGCCTTCGAGGCCACACTTACGCAAGGTGGCGCAATAACCCCTT
>JARUPZ010001150.1:0-23897 GCA_031213475.1 Nereocystis luetkeana | reverse complement strand
CCAACGACACATATCCCAGCCGTAGCCGTACTCGCGCTGATTTCCTCTAGTCGCGACAAACCGTCGTCGATCTTGCACTTAAAGGGAGCCCCATTGGAAATCATTGCGGCGAAACCAATCGGCGTACGGTGCGTAGCCATGGCTGGGCGCCAGAAAATGCTCGGTGTTCAATGAACAAGCCGCGCGCCCCACCGGGCGCCTCGAGTAAGGCGCCGGGCTGGGTGGAGCTGGCTTACGGACGGGCAGGACGATGCCGTCGTCGGTGGCGTGCAGTCGTCCTCTGCCAGCGAGCTCCTGAGGACCAGCGGGGAAGGGAGGGCGTTGATGCGAAGGAAAACACGACGGAAAGTCGGTCGGCGGGGCTGTCGGCCAGCCAAGAACCATGTAGCGCATGGCGGCGTGGCACGTGGGCGCGGCTTGTTGCTCCCGCGCCCAGCCGGTGCTCAAACAAATGCGCTGAGGAATCACCGAGCTGCAACTCAGCAGCGGTGCCAAGGGCATCCAATCCGATCGTTGTGGAGGACTGGAAGCCAGGCGGACGGGACGCCGGGCGGGGACGGAATTTCAAAAGGGAATTTCTCACTGGCTCGATTGCACCGAGGCCGTCGGAAGCGCTGGGTTGCGAGGCGGCAAAGGGGAGAGAGCGGCGGGGATCAGGTATATCGCGGCGCAATCGGCTACCTGTTGATTTTCTCGTCGGGGAAGGAGCATGCTGACCGGCAGCTGTCGCGGGCAGCGGGAGCTTCTGCAGAGTCCGTGCCACCCTCAGAACGTACGGTAAAAATCAAAGCGAAGGCGGTGCCGGTGGTAGCCCCCACGGCCGGGACGGCGATCAACGGCGGTGACGGCGGCAGATGCATGAGCGACGAATCATTCTCCTCCGAGGAGCACAAACGTCGTCAAACCTCACATCATACGTGGCCCGACTACCCGAGAATCGCGGAAAAATCAGAAAAACCCCGCCG
This sequence comes from Nereocystis luetkeana, assembly GCA_031213475.1. NCBI lineage: Eukaryota > Phaeophyceae > Laminariales > Laminariaceae > Nereocystis > Nereocystis luetkeana. The sequence goes on along the minus strand of JARUPZ010001150.1, from coordinate 22,932 downwards.
TCGACGCCAAATGTGAGGTTATTTAGGACGGGACACAAAGCAACCCTTGTCAGGTTTGCGTATTGAGCAGGTTCTCGTTGTTATGCGCTCGCGTGTTTTGATAGCTTAGGAATACGCAGGAGAAAAATAGCCATTTGCCTTCCGCACGATAGAATACTAAAAGCCAAGGGCTCGATTTTGCTTGTCGTGGAACCCCGTAGGTTCCCATCTAAAATGCACCTCCCAAGTATATGTTGCAAAAACACGAAAACCTTCCTACTACCTGGACCCAGGCAGTTACCGACCGTTTCAAATTCACTAAAGGCTTGATGCAATATCATAGCAACCATACGTGATGCTGGCCCAAAAATCTTTATTCTGGACGAAGGTATTTTTTTGTTTCCTTACCGGAAAACCGAAAGCGGTAAGGAATGTTTTTTTTTCAGCTCCGTCCAGCATCAACCTTTTTTTTGTCAAAACGAGTATTAATAGTATGATGATCGTGTAGCTTATCATCCCAATTCTCCGCGACAAGCATTTCCATATGGCATCTACAATATAATGTTTTTCTAAGCTAGTATATATATTGATATTTGTCCATTTGGAATCCTTAGGCCACTTCTTATGCAGTCGGATTTGCAGTCAGTTGGAACTGGTGCTATCGGCACGTTCGCACGAGCTTTGCCCCAAAAATGTGCGAAACTGCGGTTTCTTGCCTCAGAATGACTTGGACTTTTCTCCAAGACTTATCTAGAGCTGTTTTCCGCTTCTCCAGGTGCCCAGTTGTAGGAAATCACCTCCGGTACTTTCCCGATCCAACTGGGTCAAATACGATTACAACCCCCGATTGGATCGGAAAAAACGTTTTTTCCGATCCGATGCCCGATCGTAATCGTATTTGACCCAGTTGGATCGGAAACGTACCTAAGGTGATTTCCTGCAACTGGGCGCATGGAGAAGCGGGAAACAGCTCTAGATAGGTCTTGGAGAAAAGTCCAAGTCATTCTGAGGCGAGAAACAGCAGTTTCGCAGATTTTCGGAGCAAAAGCTCGTGCGAACGTGCTGATGGCACCATTTCCAACTGACTGCAAATCCGACTGCATAAGAAGTGGCCTTACTGAAAACAACACTGAATCGATAAAATATGATAACCAGGTACTCGTATAACTTGGGTTTAAAAAAAATTTTATTACCCTGGCCACCCGACAATGTGTACGTAGCATGAGCTTCAACGTTGATCACTCAAGAGCACTTCAAAAGAAGAGAACCACAGAAACAACAAAAAGTGCGATTTCGTGTGCACAATGTCTAACTTCCGTTTGTACCTACTTCCGGCTAGAGCTCTATCTACTCCAGACCGTCGGGAAAGCGAAGTTTCATTGTACTCGGGACGTCGTTGGAAAAAAACGACAGGATTTTTTCAAATACCGGTAAATGAGGACCCTGTACGGTACTACTACAGCCACTATTACTGCTACTACTACTACTACTACTACTACTGCTACTACTACTACTACTACTACTACTACTACTACTACTACTACTACTACTACTACTACTACTACTACTACCACTACTACTCCTACTACTACTACTACTACTACTACTATTACGGTGGACCATAGTTAACAGGACCTATGGTATACATAAAAACCTATATATTTAACCATTTTTACTAACAATATTTGGTCCTATTAACTATGGACCCCCGTAATACTACTACTACTACTACTACTACTACTACTACTACTACTACTACTACTACTACTACTACTACTACTACTACTACTACTACCACTACTACTACTACTACTACTACTACTACTACTACTACTACTACTACTACTACTACTACTACTACTACTACTACTACCACTACTACTACTACTACTACTACTACTACTACTACTACTACTACTACTACTACTACTACTACTACTACTACTACTACTACTACTACTACTACTACTACTACTACTACTACTACTACTACTACTACTACTACTACTACTACTACTACTACTACTACTACTACTACTACTACTACTACTACTACTACTACTACTACTACTACTACTACTACTACTACTACTACTACTACTACTACTACTACTACTACTACTACTACTACTACTACTACTACTACTACTACTACTACTACTACTACTACTACTACTACTACTACTACTACCACTACTACTACTACTACTACTACTACTACTACTACTACTACTACTACTACTACTACTACTACTACTACTACTACTACTACTACTCGGAGACCAAGACGGCGATGATGCGGCTGCAAACGAAAGATGAGGAGAAGGCGTGGTTCAACACCGCTGCGGGCGGCCAGGTGCTCAAAACAAACGACCGAGTTTGTGCATTTGGGCGCGGCTATCAGCGCAAACCGAGATCTTACATAGTATCGAGGAAACGCGTCGAATCCCGAGGGGGTGGCCGTGCTTCAGGCGGTAAAATATGGAAACCTTTGACCGCCCGGGTGTGCGCATGCGAGTGAACGTGCGGCAGGTGAAATTGCTGAGTTGGTCAGGACGATACGGTGCGGGTGCCTCACGGAGAACCCGAAACCAGCTGACCACGACAGGCTGCGGCGGGTGCATCACTTGATGCTCCTCCGATGACTCGGCTGGCGGAAGCGGAAGCGCGAAGACCATACCAGGTGTATACTCCCGCGCGCTTGTCAAGACAGACTACGAGAGCATTAAGGTGACCGTGCGCGGACGAAGGATGTTGTTTGCGGGTGTCGTGGTGCGCATGGGAGAGGAGCGCGTGATGAAGAGGGCGATGTGTGGGGGTGATGGCCGGGGGGTAAGGGCTGCTCGTTTGGACAGGAAAAGGGATTGGAGTGGGCCCTTCGAAGGGACATCGGGAAGTTTGGCACCAGGCCCGAAGAGGGGCGCGACACATCGAAGAAGGCCGACAGATTGTTTCGAGAGGTCGAGGACGGGCCCGAGGCTTACGTGCGGAGATGGCATGCTGCAAAGAAAAACGCTGCAGAAGGGCGTTGCACGCGACGGCTGCAACTACGCCTCGAACCGTGGACACCAATGCACCCAGGGGGGGGGGGGGGGACGCGGACGGGGGCAGGGGCGGGGGGCGGAGGGGGCGGACGGGGGGCGCTCTTCCCAAACGCTCGCCGATTGGGCATGGCCTTCATGGTCATGATGCGTTCATTCCCAGTGCCATAACTAGCTAGCGTAGGGCCACGCGGACACCCGGACACCCTTTCCTGCCTCCATCCCCCACTTTTCTCTTTCCCCTTCTTCTTCTCTTTTTCTTTTTTAGTCTTTCTCGCTTTTGTCTCATGGTTTCCCTTTTTTCTCAATATTTTTTCGTCCCGTCTAGCTCTTTCGCTTTCGCTTCGATTTTCTTTGCGTTCGTTTGTTTTGTGCTCGCGCGCGTACCTCGTTTCTCCTGGGCATTATATGTGGCCTCATTTGCTTCTATTTAATGTGTTCATTAAAGTTAATTTTATACTTCGAAGTATAATTTAGTATAATTTAATACAATATACTCCGGAGTATATAACATTATTTAATTTAATTATTTAATTTAATCCAATAAAATCCCATTTAATTTAATTTAATTTCGCTTTACTTCATTTCGTTTCAGTTTGTTTTTGTTTCGTTTTGATTTTCGTATGCGGTCCCATTGGGTTTGGTAGCTAATCGTGGAAGGATTCGACTTTTTTCTTCCTGTTCGAGGGGTGCGAAAATCGTTCGAGCCGTGATGTGTGTCTGACTGTTCTTTGTGCTATTTGATTTGACCTGGGCGGTCTTGTCGTCGCAAGCGCTGGCCCAATGACAGAGACCGAACGGCGGATTCGACACGCGAGGGCAAGCTTTAATCGGTTCGGACGGGAGCTGTACGACATGGAGAATGCCCCATTCACTCTAAATGTGTGCACCTAACTAACCGACGGCACACCACAAACTCCTCCCACAGTGATCATTGGCTCCCAGCGCAGACAACGCACCGACCACCTCATCTTGTCGTGCGCCAAGGCCCTCAAGAAGACACAATACGAGAGCGTTGAGACGACCATCCGCAAACGCCGCCTCCTCGATGCGGGGGCCGTACAGCGGACGACCAGTGAGCAGCTGCTCAGTCGGGTGATGTTCGGGATGATGGCTGGTGCGGAGAACCCGAGACCAGGCCGACCAGGAAATAACTAGGCTCTTAAGTCTAGCAGACGACCTCAAGCCGCCAAGGGGTCTACGGAAACTTCCCCTTTGCTGTTCGGAGCAGAGACGGTGGTATGGCCAAAGGGCGGCTAAGGAGAGTGGTGGTACCGGGGGGTCATCGAAGCGGCGGACTGTCTCATGACGAGGTGGCACAGGGGCAAGGCGGAGAGGGGTTGGCTACGCCACGCAGCTCAGGATGCCAAGAGCGGCGACAAAGGGAGGGGGCGGGGCAGCCGAGATGATACAGCTGCTGTCGACGGACGCAGAAACGAAATGATAGATTTGGGTGGCGAGGTATCGATTCGACTAGCCCTTGACTCATAGTGTTTGGCTTGTTTCCAGTTGAGTTGTTCAATGGGGGGTGCGCGACAGCGGGAGTACTGACACTTGACACCGCTTTTTGACGAGGCTTGGAAGGAGACGGCAGAGGGTGTGGCAAGTTCCCCGAATCGGTTTGTTGGTAGCGCGAGACGGGAGCCCATGTTGCTATCACTGCCTTGAGTACGATTTTCTCTTTTATTTTCTCGTCTCTCTTCTTTGCTTCTTCACTTGTTTCTCTGTTTGCCCCCCCCCCCCCCCCCCCCCCCCCCCCCCCCCCCCCCCCCCCCCCCTCCCCCCCCTCCCGCCACCGTCTTTATGCGGTTATAGCTTCCTTTACTGCGTGTTGCCTCGTCCGTGCAATGATTATCTGCTCCCCTCGACCATGTATGTTTTTCGTTTTTTTTTATAAGAGCCTTTCTGATTTATTTGCGTCACTTCTTGTACTTTGTTCCATTTCATAGTTAGTTATGTTGTCTCTTTTATGGTCTGTTTGTTCTTATTTGTTTCCTGGTCTGCCTTGTGTTGCTGTGTTGTCGTCGTACCCGGTACGTAAGCTTTTCACTTGCTGCTTTATTTACCCATTCATTTATTTGCGATTATTTTGGTAAGTTTTTTTTTCTATCCCAAAACCTGTGACCGTACAATGAGTGCCAGCTATCTCTCTAGGATATGAGATCAGGACGGACACTGGGTTCACTGGTGTATACCGGTAGTTGGATAGAAATAGCGGTTTAACCCTTTTAGAACTGCAGCCCCGTTCTGGGGACAAAACGGTCAACTTGTAAGTAGTTTCTCCCCAAAACGAGACTGCTTTCTAAGGGTCGTTTTTTGTAACGACACGTATTTGGCGAAAAACTTGCGAAACTGGTAAGTTTTATGATATTGCCAATTTGGCATTTTTTTCGCCAAGCCTTTTGATGGATATTCCCCAACCCCTTCGTTGGCAAGTTTATGGGAATTTGGACTAGCCATTCCATTTGACACGTTTTTAGCAGACATGAAATTCCAAAGTTCCAAAAAACTTGCCAATTGGGCAAGTTTCGTGGTGTCGGTTAAAAACGGTCCTAGGAGGGAAGACAAAACTATTTCTATTAATAACAAAACATATTCCCTTCGCGGATACCTGGTATATATTATTCCGCTCCTGGCCCAGTTTGTGAGCCTGCCCTATCTGTGACCACGGATTCAATTTTTGGACACCATACAGGAGAACAACAACTAACTAACTACTAATAAACATAATCAACACATCAATCTGCGGACACGTCGGGACAGACAGACAGACTATTATATGTGTTTCGACTTCGCGCTTTTTATGTTTAGCCGTGCGTACGCAACGTGACACACAAAATCCTTGTGTCTTCTTCTTGTTGTCGTGCTGTCCTGCCGCTAAATTTGTATGCAACCGCCACCAATTTTTTTTCCGAGCCACTCTGACTCCCCAACTCGCCGACCCCCCCCGCGGGCTAAGCGCGAGGAGGAGGAGGAGGAGGAGGAGGAGGAGGAGTAGGAGGAGTGATGACGATGTGAGATCACAGAACTTGTGTCTCTGTATTCGTACCAGGTATACTCGTAGGATCGGAAAAAATCGGCACCGCCACTTGGGTACGCTGGGTGCAGTTTACGGGGTATGTACTATTAATAGTACCTGGTATATATTATAGAAAGAACGGTCCGACGGGTACCTACTATGCGGATCCAATTTCTGGGGATCCTGAAGCATCTTTCAGGTTCTTGACATACATGAGGAAACTCACTTGATCTTTGAAAAAGCGATTTCATGGTGGACGTGAGACTCGAACTCACGACCAACAACCCATCCATGTCCTGCCGACGACGCCATTTGTGAGGGTCTTATTAATAGTCCGTTGGGCCAAGTGTAAAAGGTTAACCAGTCGCCTACCCAATCTAAGCCTCATAGTACTATTAACTCGTAGAACTCCAGTCCCGTTTTTTTGGGGACACACCACTCAAATTCCAAGTATTTTGTCCCCAATTGTCCCCGAAACGAGACTGCGGTCCTAAAAGGGTTAATACTAAAAAAATAAAGGTAGAACGCCCAAGGAAACACACACGCGCACCTACCTGTGGTTCGAAGAAAAGGAGCTGAGGGGAAATAATACCTGGCACTTTTACTTGGGGCCAGAGTAAACAGGACCTACGGTTTAAACAAAAACCTCTGTCTTTATATTTTTTTACAAACAATTTTTGGTCTTATTTATTATGGTACCCCGTTATGATGTTGACCCTTTTAGAACCGCAGTGAGTCCCGGTCTGGGGACAAACCAGTCAAATTTCAAGTAGTTTGTCCCCAAAACGGGACTGCGGTTCCAAAGGGGTTAGTAGTAACTTCCGTCCCACTGCGTACTATGCCACACTCCATCTATCTGTCTGTCCGGAAATACAAAGAAATAATCTTTTGGGGAACCAAAAGTATTATTAATAAATAATCAGCTGTTAATAATAATAGTACATCATATCGAGTATTGATAATTGCTGCCAATTTTTACCCTGTCTGTGCTCGTACTTGTTTCCGGATGCTTGATTCTTGTATAGAGGTCAGATGCATCAAATTCTCTCTTTAGACAGAGGCTTTGGACGGCGTGGCTTGAGGCCGCGAGGCACTTTCGTTTTGGTTTCTTCGCTTGTTCACCCATTTGCTTCGCGGCACGGCATGAAACACGACACACCACTTGGGACACCACGACCAGGGTTTTTTTGTTTCGTTTTTTTGTTCGTTGTGTGTTGCTCCTGAAACAGAATTTCATCGGGAAGAGGTCCAGGACGTTTCGCGCGAGAGCATGCGGAGCGGAATTATTTTCGGACTTTCGTTAAAATAACGCGACAATACACTTTCACGGCATGTGGCATACGAAGTTGGCATTTAATTTTCTGAACAACTTCCCGATGAGTCGTACCAGGTGTGTGCTGTTTTGCATTTGTGAAAAACAACAAGGTACAGAGTACGCACATCAGTGTGTGTACGTCAACAACATAATATATGTGTGGGTGTTCTTCACATTATGTGCAGGTATATGTTGGACACCCCGACACTCACCTCCCGCCCGAGAACTATTGTCAACAACAGTCCGGCCGCAGCACATATATAAATACTAGACATCCTCCATCCTCCATCCCTTCTTGCCTGACGTTCACACCAATCCGCCGAATCAAGCGACGATTTTTCTTCGAGGGACTTTTGCTTTCAGGTGGGTTTCGCTCCTCGCGCGCGCGCCCACAGCATAGATAGCACGGTATACATGGTACAGAATAAGTGCACCACGTCGTAGAGTATCGCTACTAATCGGCGCCTACCACGCAATAGGCACCGAGATGCAGTACGAGTATGCCTACTACTGTAGTTGCAATTCCGGTGGAACTAGACCAGAGGTTAGCGGAGAGAGAAGGAGGAGAGGGCGAATACATATACGAGTATATACGGCGGTGTCTCGTACCTCGAGGACTCGCAACGCAACTGATACCTGGTACAAAATAAAACTGATGATACGTACAAAGTACCACAGACCAGGGATATATGAAGTACATGTATTACGAAGTTTTTCGCAGGTCGCAGGCAATATTCACATCAATCAGAGCCAACAAAAATCAAGACAAAGTCACTTGCACTACAAGACTTGCAACCAACAGTATTATAGTAGTGGTACGAGTTCAAAATAATATGTCGGACATCACCGACTATTACTTTTATTTCAAGTTCGTATTATTTAATAATAATACTTCTGCTGGAGGGTGACCAGTTCTCTTATTTTTTACTGATGATACTGACATCATCATCATCAACGCGCCGTCTGTCTTTTACCTACGTACGTACGTGCTTTTTTCTTTTTTATGCTTCTCTTTGTTTTATGTGGTACGTATTCCTTATATGTAAGAGCATAATATATCATACCTATTAATACCTGTGGTACGAGTACAGGTTCTTTGGTTTGCTGGCGTGTGAACACTGCCTTTGTGGCGCATGACGTATCCAGCACAAGGAGTATTAAAGTCAGCACGGACACTCCTGGGTTCGCTGAATCGGACGTCGACGGGTCTGTGTGTGGAAATATCGGTCAATTCAAAGTGTATGCGAAGAAAACACAGCCAAGCACTGAAACATACTCAAACGCGTTGCTGGGCGTTGCATTTCGCCTTCTTCATGATGATCTTTGATGGTCTCCTTCCTGTCCTGTGCTGGATGTCGACGGGTAGAAAGAACGGTTTAATGTGAAGAACACACACACACACACACATTCATTTACTCTTCATCCTGTACGATACATAACAAAACATTATCAGGTTATCATTACTATTAATATTAATATATCTGTGTCGTAGTTTCGTGACCACAGACCACAGAGCTCATCTGTACAGGCAGAAAGAATCAGCAAGCTGAACAGGAGATCGGCGCAGAGAGAAACGGCGAAGATCACCACAAACGCCCGCGTCTGAAATTCATGAACAACTACAATATCACCGAAAATCTACAGCAAGCAGCATACGTGAAAGTCATACGCACGCGCGGAGGAGATTCACTCTGCTCTATATTACGAGTAAGTGGTGGCCTTAAAAATACAGGGGAGTTTGTGGCATTTTTCCAACAGTATATTAATTTTAATATTAAGAGTAGAAATTGGGACCCCATCTATCTGCCTAAAACTGAAAGATAGCCTCAAGTGAATCGAAACGGAGGGTGCAGTCGACCGACAGCCCGAATGACCCGCCATCATACTTCTCGCCTTTCCGCCTTTTTTTTTTTCTTCTTCTTCTTCTTCTTCTCTCGTTCCTGTCCTTCCTCCCTCCTTGCTCGGATCGCGCCACCGCCCCGATCGCTCGTAGCGTGCGCAGCAATCCGCAGCCGTGCGTGTTGTTGCTATAGCGGGCTTGCGGCATCGGCGGCCGTGCGCTTTCCCTCCCTCCCCTCCTTCCCTCCTCCACTCCCAACCATAACCCCCCCCCATTCTTTCTGGTTTCCCCGTCTTCAACCCCACGTATCGTAGTATACTTCCCACCCTCGCGAACAAACGAAGGTTCATCACCAGTCGACGGCGGGCAGCGAGACAAGAGGAAGACATATCCAACTCGGAACTACTGACTGTTGGCTTGACTGCCTCTCTGTGCGTGCTAAATACTGCTGCTGCTGCTGCTGCTGCTGCTGCTGCTGCTGCTGCTTGTTGTTCTGCTCTGCAGGCGCTGCTGCTGTGCTGCTGTTGAATTTACCCTTCTACCAAACACCAACACGCAAGCAGCAGCAGCAGCAGCAGCAGCGATCTACTTAACAGCTGCAGCAGCAACAGAGGCACAGCAATAACAGCAAGCAGTATACGCGAAGTACCAGATACTCGCTACGTGAGCGACCAGCAAAACAAGGAGCAGGAGACAAATACTCTTGTCTGTCTGGACATTGGTATTTGCACAGCATGCCGAAAGTGTTGCGCGTGGAGGCCGAGCAAAACCTCATGGCCCTGATAGCGGACCGAGAGCGAACGTGCCGAATGCTGGAGGAAGAGTCGGCCGTGTTCGTCTCTACACCCTGGAGCGAGAAGCAACATCGACAGTTCAACCTCATCTACAAGCTGCTCCAGGAACAGGTGCGAGAGAGAGAGAGAGAGAGAGAGAGAGAGAGAGAGAGAGAGAGAGAGAGAGAGAGAGAGAGAGAGAGGGAGAGAGAGAGAGAGAGAGAGAGAGAGGTTGGGCGGGGAGGGAGAGAGAGAGAAAGCGCGCGCGAGAGATTTTAGAGAGAGAGAGAGAGAGAGAGATAGAGGGAGAGAGAGAGAGAGAGAGAGAGAGAGAGATAGAGAGATAGAGAGAGAGATAGAGAGGGAGAGAACAAAAACATCCAACGCAGCACCACCAGCGACGCAGCAGCTACAGAGTACCACAGCTCTGCTGCAGTAGTATTAATATTTGTACCAGATATTAAATAGTACCAGGTATCAATTACATCACAAAACGGCAAATACAACCTCCCACGACGCCCACGACTGCCACCATCAACACACATTTTATTTTCATTTTCTTCGCAGTTCGTGCTCGCGCGTACCTGGTATGGTATACCTGGTATATAACTTATTGTACCTGGCGTGCCGTAATTTTTGTCGATCTATATTTGAGTGTCTTGTGTCTGCATCACATACCGAGATATCTCGTCCACTCCAGAGTTACTGGAGCCTGTCCTGCGACCACGGACTGCGATGAGTTAATGTGGGAACAACAACAAACAACAACAACTCGTGAGACCGTTCTTCCTACTACCCAACTACATACACCTCTATTAAGAGTAGTATTATATTATTTTTATTATCTATAGCTATGACAGCAATATAGTATTACGGGGGACAATACTAAGTAGGACCTATGGTACACACAAAAACCTATATATTTAGATTATTTTACCAACAATATTTGGTCCTATTTACTATGGTCCCCCGTAATAGTATTACGACTACAACTGTAGTATCTTTTTTTTACTCTTATTTCCCGTGCCTTCCGACAATGATGTGCAGCACAGGCATGATCTTCAACATAAATCACTCATAACTTTCTCGAAAGAAGAAAACCTCGGAAACAAATGGAAACCCATGCACCAAGTCTACCTCCCTTGTGTGCCGACTTTCGGCTTGTCTACTCCATTTGCTGTCCTTGCTCCTACCTTCTCATTACGTTCTATTCTTAATTACCAGGTAAATCGTAAGCTGCATCCAAGCTCCATCTTTTTACTATTATATACCTGGTAATTGATAACCATATTATTAGTCATAAATCCCCTTTAGTACTGGATTCCCGTTTTGGGGACAAACCCCTCAAATTCTAAGTAATTTGCCCCCAAAACAGGACCGCCGTCCTAAAAGGGTTAATGCAACATTAGTTCGCTCCCGGTGTCAGCCCTGAATCCTTCTCCTTGATAGATACTCTCGCACCTCCTACGTACAGGCAGTACTTCGGTGCAAGTGCGTACAATATCGTACTCGAGGTATGTATGTGCAGCAGCAGTATGGTATTATTAGTAACATAGTCCAGTCACATGATCCCAGCACATTTGATATTTTTTATTGGGCAAAACCCTACCACAGGTATTTTTTTTCACCATACATACTGGTAGGCGACTTTTCAGCCATGTACTACTGGGGAATGGCATCTGCGCGTATATTGTCGGAAGGCAAGCATAATCATAAAATAGTAATAATAATAATAATAATAATAATAATAATAATAATAATAATAATAATAATAATAATAATAATAATAATAATAATAATAATAATAATAAAAATAAAAATAATAATAATAATAATATTAATAATATTAATACTAGTATAAATAATCATGATATATATGTACACCAAGTATCGCAATCGGGAAAAAGCTGTCTGACTCTATCTATCTCCCTCAATTCGATGCGAGTCGACGAGGGAAAAAAAGGCCGAAATCTTCTCGCGATAGAAACGAAGGCTCGTACCGTAGCGGGAAGGGGGTAGAAGAGCCTGCTATGTGACCCCGGATCTGAGTCACGAGTTGGAAGGTCAGGAGAGAGAGAAGAAGATGTCCGAAAATGATAAATGGGATGAGCAAAATAAAAAAATAAAAAAATCTCCCTCTGATTACGATCAGTGCCCTCGTACCTATTGTTGGCTGAAGCGTTCCACGAATCCATCTGTCTCTCTGTCCGGTGGCTACTCGTATCGTACTAAAGTTGGTCTCTCCATTTTTTGGTAAGTTCACATCATCCTGGTATAAACAATGGGTTGGACCTTCACCTTTTCTTTTTCTCTTTCGATTTGTCACGACTTTGTTTTTGTTTTCTCTTTGATCGTTTCTTTTCGTTTCCCTATTTCATAGATTGTGTATGTCGTGCCTGTCGTATCTAGTGTTATGACTGCGCATTGCATTGCCCACTGCAGTGCTTACTGCATACCAGGTACCAGGTACCTGGTACGTGACAACGTAGTATCTCTGTGGTTTAGCTTTGTGACCACAGAACTTGTGTCTCTTCTAGGATTGAAGAATCGGCACGGACACTGGTTGAGCTGGATGTCGACGGGTAGAAAGAACGGTTTAATGTTAAGAACACACACACCAAAAGAGGGGCTCACAACTTGAGTAGACAAAGAGAGAACCTATTAATAATAATAATAATAATAGGTGTACCTGCAACCTTTGAGCCAAATTAGGTACGGTGGTACGGTCCGAGGGGTGACACTCAGAGGAGGGCCCGAGGCAGGCTTTCCCCTTATCAAAGTGCAATATTTAGTGTACCTATAAACGGCTCAAAAGGCGTAGGCTTACCTGTCTCTACGTTTGAGATTCATCCTTTTTATTTCACTTTTTCCTTAGAGTATACCAGGTACCAGGTACGAGGTGCAAGGGGCGGAGGGCGCGCACAACAATTTGGAGGTCCCATTACAATCTGGGAGAGAGGATCTTTAGGTTGGTAAGCTGTTCAGGTGTTCAGGTTCCTGTTGGGATCGAGAGGTGGGCAAAGACCCAACCCAACCCCTGACTCCAACCCTAACCCTAACCCTGACCCCAAACCGCAGCCGAAACGGGCCAAAACTGGCCATACATGAGGGGAAAACCGACAGAAACACGTCAGAATGTCAGAACGAAAAACAAACCACCACCCACCACTAGCGGCAGGCAGTGGGGTGGGGATTCCTCCGATTTCACTGGATGAATTACGAAAACTTTTTTTTCATGTTTTTTTTCGCTTGGTTTCATTTTACGGTAGTGCCTCGATCGAAACTGGATCATGGGTGTCGGATCTTTGCTTCTTCTTTTTTTTGTCGGGCACCCAGAGTACGGCAGTTTTTACACGAAGCAGTAGCATCATCTTCTGTGTATTACGTAGAGTGCATGTATGTGGTCTTTCGCATGAATCCGTTCTTTTTGTTGGTACGAGTATTCGTTGGCATGTGAGTATTTACATGCTGGTATCACATATGTGCGACATCGTTATGCCTGTCGACATCCAACATCACGTACATATTTTATGATGTACCTCATGTACCAAGGTGCTACGTAGTATGTTGACGTGCCTCGGGGGTGACTGACTGCTCGGGCCTTTTTATTATCGCATTCTATTACGTAATACGTCTGTACTCCCGCACCAAACAACCTTCGAAAGTCTGTTGATACTTATGAATATCAATAGTAGATCGATCTCACTACACAGCAGCAACGACCACCATCACACACAGCAGCCACTATTCCGTCTGTTTTCTTCACATTGAACCGTTATTCTACCCGTCGACACCCAGCACGCCCCAGTGTGTGTCCGTGTGTCCGTGCTGACTCCACCCACCCTACGGAGATGAAAAAGTCTGTGGGTCGCCAAATACGACACCAACAAAAGATAACCCAATGCCATGACATCGTCCTGGGTACGACAACAAGCTCGACGTACATCCATCCGCCAGCAGGAATAAACAACGATGAGAGAGAAAAATGAAACGGGGAACGAAACAACGAAAAAACAAAGCCAAGAATAAAAATAAAACGAAACCTAACGAAAAATGAAACCAAGACGAAAAGATGCAGAGCTCGGAAAAACGAAAAAAAAAAGAAACTCCGAACACGAGTCGAAATGGATACGTGATACGTACACAAACAAAGAGGAAGCAAACCAATAAGAAGAGAGATGATATCCCGGAAAAGCATATTCAAAATAAGTTTTGTGGGAGGTCTGCAGTCTGCAATAGCAATTTGGGGAAAAACCAGTCAAATTTTAGTCAAGTAGCATGTGCCCAAAACGGGAACGCAGTTTCGATATTATGGAGGACCGTATGATATAGGACCTACTGTCCACGCAAAACCTATCCGTTTCGCTATTTTTACTGACATATTTTGTCCTATTTTGGGTCATTCTTATCGGAGAGCTTTTTGTCCAAATTTTCGACATTTTTTTCGCGCAATTTTTTAATATTCCATTTTGACCTATTTTTATTTTTCCAAATATTAGAATGTTAACGAACTTGATATTTTTGCTTCTGGAGAATTTCACGAATAGTGACAGAATGCCTCCGTATATGGATACATATCTCCAATTATTTCCAAAGTTTGGAAAATTTGGAAAAAACGCTCTACGATAAGAATGAACCTTACTCTGCCCCCCCGGTTTCAAGACAAAACTTCAAGCATCCCGAACAAGCAGCCAAACAAGGTAGCCCACAAACAGAACCCTGCCTGTGCAACAACCGGCATAGGGTTCGAATGCAGCTATTAATATTAATAGCTGTGGAACCATTGCCCCCGCGATGTGTCATCTCCTTGTGCTCGAAACTCTGTGGTCACAGCGTACGACACTTACATCTATTGTAGCAATATTACGCCAGAAGCTTGGCCGAAGTAGTACCAGGTACATCGCTATGCACTACGGGCACTCAGCGAGCCGATAATTAGACAACGCATATATATATATATATATATATATATATATATGCCATGCCATCGTCGTTGGGTACGACAAGCTCAACGTACATCCGCCAGCAGCGATAAAACACAATGAGAGTTTTTTTTTTTTTTTTTTTTTTTTTTTCCATCCCATTCATTATCTTCGCACATCTTCTTCTCTCTCTCCTTCCAACTCGTAACTCAGATCCGGGGTCACATAGCAGGCTCTTCTCCCCCCTTCCCGCTACGGTACGTGCCTTCATTTTTATCGCGAGAAGATTTCAGCCTTTTCTTCCCTCGTCGACTCGCATCGAATTGTGCCTACCCACGCTGCAAGGCGCTCTCAACAATTGAGATACCTGGTACTAGCGAAATCAAACGAAACAAGACAAAACAAAAAAAAATAGCTGGTACATGATACCAGGAGTACGAATTCTTACTTTTATTTTTTCTAGTCATCACCTTCTTTCCAGCATAACCCTTTTACAACCGCAGTACCGTGTTGGGGACAAATTACCTAGAATTTGACTATTTTATCCCCAAAGCGGGACTGCGGTCCTAAAAGGGTTAACTCGTGGGAGGTTTTACCCTCGGCGATCTTCTGGACTCTGGACAAGCGGTGGTCAGGGTGTGTCTTAACCCCCCCCCCCAGAAAGCATTGGAACGAGCCGAATGGAATATTATTTGCCGCATGAATTGATGTTGATTTGTTGTGGGAAACGAACAGATTCACCGATGGCGTGGGGATGGAGCTTGGATGCAGTTTAGGATTTAACCCCTTTAGAACCGCAGTCCCGTTTGGGGACAAAACTACTTGAAATTTGACTGGTTTGTCCCCAGAACGGGACTGCGGTTCTAAAAGGGTTAAGGATAGAACGTAATGAGAAGGAAGGAGCAAATACAGCAAATAGAGTAGACAAGCTGAAAGTTGGCACGGAAGGGAGGTAGACTTGGTGCATGGGTTTCCTTTTGTTTCCGAGGTTTTCTTCTTTGTTGGGGAAAGTTATGAGTGATCCATGTTGAAGATCATGCTGCACATTGTCAGATGGCAAGAGGAATAATAATAAGAGATTCAGTGAAGCCCGAGAAAAACAGTACATCTAGGAAGAGGAAGAAGAAGTGTTGCACCCCTTTTTCTTGTTTGGGAGGACCGAACGGCCCGACCGAACGGTAACAAATAGCAGATTATTTGATGTAGATGGACACCACCGAAGATTAATGTGGACACCAATTTTCTTTGGCATGCCCAAAAGATACCGTTCGTGCCGTTTCGGCTGGCGAGGCCCAGGATTCTGCATGGACCCAAACACGTTTTTTTAGGTAGGAACGGAACGAATGACCACGAACGGCCTCGTTCCGTTCCGCTCGTGCATGCTCTTTGGTGGGAGTTAAGACACACCCTCACGGCGTCGCACCTCTCCCCCCTCGGTACGCGCGTTCATATTTTTCGCGCATAGGGTTCAGCATTCTCACTGCTCGTCGATTTCCATCGATTGCTCTAACTCACGCTCTTCGCGCTTTCCGATGATCTTTTTTTTTTGCGAGAAAAAGTACGAGTATTATGCACTCAGTGATACTTGAACCCACGAAGTTGTTCTTGGTAGGCACGCGGACCACCTAAGTACCAAGCCACCGGGGAAGCCGGCTGCGTAATTTTAGGTTGAAACGACAAAAATGAAAGCAAGACGAAAGGATACAAAGTGCAAAGCTCGAAAAAACAAAACAAAAACAAAAAACTCCGCGCACGAGCCAATGCACACACAAAGAGGAAGCAAATAAGGGAGATATTCCGGAAGAGCAAATCGAAATGAGTCTTGTTGGGAGGAAGCTTAACCCTGTTAGGACTGCGGTTCCGTTTTGGGGACAACCTACTTGGAATGTGAGTGGTTTGTGCCCAAAACGGGACCGCAGTGTTAAAAGGGTTAAAATACCTAAATCAAACTAGTCAACATCCAGCACCCCAGTGGCTTGGTAGGTGATCCGCGTGCCTATCAAGATCAATTTCGTGGGTTCAAGTCCCACCGAGTGCCAATGCACACACAAAGAGGAAGCAAATAAGGGAGATATTCCGGAAGAGCAAATCGAAATGAGTCTTGTGGGAGGAAGCTTAACCCTGTTAGGACCGCGGTTCCGTTTTGGGGACAACCTACTTGGAATGTGAGTGGTTTGCCCCCAAAACGGGACCGCAGTCTTAAAAGGGTTAACATACCTAAACCAAAGTAATCAACATCCAGTACCCCAGTGGCTTGGTAGGTGATCCGCGTGCCTATCAAGATCAATTTCGTGGGTTCAAGTCCTACCGAGTGCATGCTCGTAGGGACTTTTTCTTGCATAAAAAAAATGATTAGCGGAAAGCGCGAGAGCGTGAGTTAGCTACATTTGATGAAAATCGACCAGCAGTGGGAATGCTGGACCCTATGAGCGACAACAAATAAAGACACTTGCTCGTACCGGGGGGGAGGAGGGACGACACCTGTGACCACGGCTTGTCCAGAAGATCGCCGAGGGTAAAACCCCCTACTACGAGCTAGGCTGGAAAGTAAAAGTGCAAGCAGAAATACCAGGCAGCACACAAACGGGGCTCTATGCGATAGCCGGCATGGGGTTCGAATGTAGCTGGAGCCATTGCCACGCGGGTCCGTCACCTTCTCTCTTCGGAAGCACACGAAGCACGGGGGACGTTACATGACAGAAACGCCACCTGAGAAACCCCCAGGCGATTAAGAGAGAGGGGGTGCCGCCGCCCCTTTCCGCCTCGTCGACAGCGGTGGCAGATCGTCGTTCTGCCTCACCCCCGGGGGGAGGTTGCGTCGGACAGAACAAAACGAACAAAAACAGGCTCGTCATCCATCCTCGAAACAGGGCTTGCTTCATCAGGACAAGAAAGAAGAAATCGGAGAACAAATAAAAGAAAATCACGGAGGATCTTATTATTAGCGCAAAAAAGGAAGATACACGAAATAAATATCGCGTTTCGAAGCACCTGCAGCAGTCGGCGATACGAGTAGCACGGACATACTCCACCTTCTATTATTAGTCGGCCTGGTGCCTTGCTACCCTGTGTGCCGTCTCCTTTCTACTCTCGTCCCCCACGGTTTCGCTTCTACTCCTACTGTTGCCCCCCCTTCCCCTATTCCCTTGGTCGGGTTCCCTTCCACTCCTCCTGCTGCCTCCCCTCCCCGCATTCCCTTGGTCACCACCCACAACGGATGCGTGGCGCTGCCTATTTAGCTGTGAGTCGCCCTCGTGCCACTTAACCATGAACCGTTCGGCTTCCTCCTGGACCCCCCGGTTCCACGTCCCCGCCTTTTTTGCTGCAGTGGACTACAGCGCGGTCTCAACTCCAACAACCAAGGGGGAGAGTCCCGTTGATTCTTCAGTGGCTCGGAATTCCCCAAGGTCTTCGACTATTCATCTACGCCAAGTATTGTCCACAAGGTCTCGTCCTTTCTCCATCAGCTATCGTCCCGAACATGTCCCGACTGGGCAATCGCCCCTTGGTTTGCCGCGCCATGGCCCCCGCAAAAAACAGCCGCCGTTTACGGATAGTCGTTGCGATGCTTTCGGAAGATGTCATCTTGAGGGCCTTGGCGTACGAGAGGGTGGCTTGGTCGGTACGCAGTCGGCGCTGGAAGCCGATGAGTCGCGAGAAAGAGGACTTGGTAGTGAGCTTTTCGGAGCTTGGCGTATTTGTCCGCTCTTAGGATCCACGTCACACACACGTACATCAGGTTCTCAATTACCTCGGCCTTCAGCATTCGGACTCGCAGACTGAGCGGGGCGGTCGTCCTATCATTATACTCCGGGCAGAACCGTTTGAGGCATGCCCGCATGAGACGGATCCGTCGGTCGATTTCGAGCCAGACATCATCGCTTTCGTGGGTGATGCCGCCTAGAGCACAGGAACTGGGCTGTCGATTTATACCTCTAGCCTGCTGCTTCGATGGCGACCGGTGTGTCTGGCCCGGTGTTCGTAGCAGCGTCCTCCCTGTGTCCTGTTCCGATACCGTGAGGCCTGTTGCTTGGAAGATAGTCGCTTTGACTGCCATCGTTTTAACGAGTCCTTCACCCGACCTCGAGATAATGCTAATCTGTATTTTGTGTGTGTGAGTCGTTGTTTCCGTAGGAACGAAGCCCACGAACTTGGTTTGAGCCATTTAACGGTACACTAAACTTTGCGCTAAGGGAAAAGCTTCCGGGCCCTATCTGACTGACCATTTACCTTAGACATTATTTTGAGACATATCTGAACCGCCCAATTCATAGAACCCGCTTCTATGGAGTTCGTACCTAACGGCGTTATTTTGGTACGCAACAATTGGCATTTTGCCCCTTTTCGGGCGCAGGGACGTTGCCTTAAGAAAACAAGACACGTAGGGGACGAAAAAGCGTCCAATACACATTTCCCCTGCTAAAAGAAGGCTTTAAGACATTAGGCAACCCATTTACTTCTACAGTCCCGTGTTGGGGGCATACCATTCAAATTACAAGTAGTTCGTCCCAAAAACAGGACTGCAGTCCTCAACGGGCGAAGAAGACTCTGTTGCACAATACCCGCGGTATGGGTATATCTTTGTCACGATACCCGGGGAGCCGGGTACGTCGCAGTGCACGGGTGTCTTATGCCCGTTTCAATGACCAACGCTTTTGAATCGGATCGACTATTACGAGGGGGCATAGTTAATAGGACCAAATATTGTTCGTAAAAATGGTTAAATATGTAGGTTTTTATGTATACCATAGGTCCTATTAACTATGGCCCCCCGTAATAGTTCTGTGATGAATCGAAATTAATTCGATTCGATTGGGTGGAAAAATAAAATATGAATTCGGGGTTCTGTGATGTCGGGAAACCACGCATTGCTCTCGAAATATGTGTGAGATCGGAACGACGCAGTAGCTCGCACAACACCCGGCTGACGAGCACCCGGGAGAGCAGACGAGAGCGACGGCGTGCATCGTCGCGTGCGCGCCGCCGCCCGCCTCTGTTTTTTTTTTTTTTTTTGTTTTTGCGGCGCAGGCTAGGAAGCTATCACTCCTCAAGCTGCTCTTGGCTGGGCGTAGGAAACACTTCACCCTTTATGGATTGCGGTCCAGCTTTGGGGACGCACTACTCAGGAAGCTGAGGGCTCGTGCTGTTCTAAAAGGGTGTGGACGCCACGCGCGGGACAGCGACGGCGATGCAGCTATCGAAGTCTTGAGCCTTTCCTCCGTGTTTTGAGTCGAACGCTCGGTTGCTCGTGGCTCTCTCGGCCGACTGAGCTGGTGGAAAATTTGGGGAGCACGACCGTTTTTCGAGGAGCCACCGCCGGGGTGCGCTGTTCTAGGTCCTGTAGCTGCGGGCGCGGCTGTTGGCCCACTCACGACTCGCTGATGTCCACGATTTATCGCCTCGGTGGTGGTTGTCGAAAGTGCCCAAGCAACGATGGATTGCCTCCGGGACGTTGGCTCAGTGGGAAGATGCCATGCGAATTGGATGAGCTCCTCCACTTCAAATCGGTTCGATCCGGTCGAACATTGGAAAACAATCCGTCCGCTTCAAATCGACTACGTCCGGTCCAACATTGATTGGAAAACTTGAGTCTTGCCGGGCTCCTTTTTCTATTTGACTGGATCGACCCTTCCTCGCCCCAGGTTACACAGGCCTTCCTGGTGATGCCTGTTTCGATCGATCCCAAACAAAATTCAATTTCGAGTTTCAAAACAATATATCGATTCGATTCAAAACTTCTCTTCTTCAAAACAGGCCTCAAGGCCGTCATCTCTTACGGAAAACTGACTTTCTTATTTGGAAATGAACGGGTCAGCACCTTCGCAGGCGTGTTCGACCCGGGAGAGGGACAAATCATTCCCGCTTATATTGAAATACCACCTGCTGTTTTTCAAGAGGCACCCAACGCCGTTCGCCCCTTCTTCAGGATATAGTGCTTTGAAAAACTGTCGATGTGCTCCATTTTATTGGAATCAGTTTCGCGCGCGGACTTTTTGGAGAAAACGTCGAAATATATCTGAAAATCTCTCTGTGCCTGTTTAGCCAGAAAGACAAGCATCGTGAAAAACTCGGGCGACTCCTTTTTGGAAACAGGAGGAAACGGGTCGAGATACCTCTCATGAAAAATAGCCGCAAGTATTTTGAGAAGGGCGAGAGCCCCGACTCCGTCGGACTCTGGTGATAAATAAAACAAGTGCAAGCACGCAGAAAACATTTTTTTTTTTTTCGGTTTCTAGAATCCTTCCGTAAGAGATGGCCTAAGGGCCCGTTTCAACGAAGAACGCGTGCAAATCGATTTCTCTGATAATCGAATCGATTTCGAATCGATTTTGGTGGGAACACTGTGCTCTGGTTCCTACCGGAACACCACGTATCCCAGCGTGCCCTCCTCGGTTTTTGATGAGATCGGAAATACGCAGCATCTCACACAATATCCCGACTGGCAAGCACCGAGGAGAGCAAAGGCGATCGACGGTGTGCATCGTCGCGTGCGCGCCGCCGCCAGCCTCCGTTTGTATGTGGCGGCGCAGGCTAGGGAGCTATCACTCCTCAGCTTCCCATGGGTAGGCAGAGGATCATTCCTCAGCTTCCCTTGGGTAGGCAGAGGAAGACCTTTGACGCCACGGGCCGGGGCAGCGACGGCGATGATGCAGCTAGCGAAGTCTTGAGTTTTTTCCTCCGTATTTCAGGTCGATCGCTTGGTTCTCGTGACGCTCGACCGATGGAGTTGGTGGGAAATGTTGTCTTGCGACCGCGATGATGATGGATTTTTGAGGAGCCACCGCCAGGGTGCGCGGTGCTATGTATGGTGTGTAGCCGTGGGCGCGGCTGTTGCCCCGGTCGCGACTCGTAGAGGGAGGTTCGCGATTTATCGCCTCGGTGGTTGCCGTCGGAAAAGCCCAAATAAAGATGGTTTGCCTCGGGGACGTTGGCCCAGTGGGAACATGCCATGCAAGTTCGAGAATAACTCCTCACGTTTTTAATCGATTCGATCCGGTCGAACGTGCATTGGAAAAATTAAGGCTTACTGGATATATATTATATATATATAATATGTTATATACATTTTTTTGTTTCATTCAATTCGATTGGATCGACTTTCCCTCGCCCCAAATTAGGGCTTGAACGAAGGATTTGTTTTAATCGAATCGACTTCAAATCGAATGTTCAAGAAATGTATTCTATAAACGAATCAAAACAGATTTTTCATCTGATTTGTGAAGAAAAAAAATGAATGACCAAAATGAGACATTTGGGATTTGGGGCGAGGTAAATTTCGATCCGATCGAACTGAAAAAAAAAAGCCCCTGCGAGTTACTCGTAATGTTTAGGTGCCAATCGAATCGAATCGATCCGAAAATGCGAGATGTTCTCCAACTCGCCTAGCATGTTCCCACCGGCCCAACGCCCCCGAGGCAATCTCTCGGAGGTTTGGGCATATTTCCGTCGACCACGACTGAGCCTGTAAGTCCTGAACATCAGCGAGTCGTGACGGGGGCAACAGCCGCGCCGCCCGCGGCTACATACCTACAGCAGTGCACCCCGGCGGTGGCTCCTAAAAAATGGCATGGTGGTCGTAGTAACCTCATTTTTTTTTTCACGGGCTCGATCAGGCAAACGCCAGGTGAATTGAGCGATTGAGCCACAAAACGGAGGGAAAGCTCAAAGGCTTCGATAGCTACATCGCCGTCGCTTTTCCGTGCGCGGCGTTTAAGGGCTGGCTCCCTCTGCCCACCCAAGAGAAGCCTGAGAGCGATAAGTTCCTAGCCTGCGCCCCCCTTGAAAAAAAGACAGAGGCTGGCGGAGGCGCACACGCGACGATGCACGCCGCCGCTCTCATCTGCTCTCCTCGCTGCTTGTCAGCAGAGTGTTTCGTGAGATACTGCGTTATTCCGATTTCACATATGTATTTCGAGAAAGATACGCTGGGATTCGTGTTTTCATGATACGGTAGAAACATGACCACATTTTCCTACCAAATCAAGTTGAGATCGATTCGATTCATAAAAAAAAGGTCGAATTGAAATCGATCCGATTCAATTT
>JARUPZ010001149.1:0-23928 GCA_031213475.1 Nereocystis luetkeana | reverse complement strand
TTGAGCACGGAAATCAAGGCAGATTACTCGTAGTTGGTTGATGGCATCAAATTAATGATTGTTTTTGTCGCAAGGGGCGAAAGCCCTTCTGCCCTTCCGGAGCATGAAGAAGAAACCAAAGGCCACACTCGTCGTAACTTGGATCGCTTTGCCGGGGGCGATCGGCATAACGAGGACATACTACTGCTCGTTGATCCGAGCTTTGGCGTGCTGTGTGTTGTGCGGGTTGCAAGTCGCACCAACTTTAACAAACCGGCGAAAGAAAGCGAAAGAAAGCCTGCCAAACCGCTGGAAAAAAGGGGTTTTTTCCATGTCCGAGAAAAAAAATGTGGCAAAATAAGTAAGCACGCAAATAAAGTAAAGAACGCGAAGAAAGCAAAGACCGTAGAAGTGACGATTATTTGTCGTGGAGTCTCTGAGAGCGAAGCAGACCCTTGTAATGAAGTGAAAGAAATACATGAACAAATGCGAGTAAGTCTGTGCTTACAGCCTAATTACTGCTGTAGCACGCGTCAGTTCGAGGCTGACGGTACCAGCCACGGTACTTGCCGCGGTATTTGTCACCTGCCGTATTCTGTTCGCCCATCTCCATCCCGGCCAGGTGCAAAGTAGTCGTCTCCCCGTGGCTCTCCCTTCCAGCTCCTGCCCCCCACCCGTGCTTCCCGCACGTTTTGTGGGCTGGCTGCGGTGCGCCGATGGTAATGTCTAGCTTGGCCACCTCTCCCCCTCGGATCGTAGTCCTCGTAGTACGGGTACTCGTCCGCCAACTCCTCACGTTCATCGCGATACATCGCGTCTCGATATCGCGCGGGCGCACATGGGACTGTTTCCGTCCACCCTTCGTCCCTCCGATTCGGATGTTGTGGAGCACGTGCGCCGTTACGGTATTGATCGTTTTCAATCCGCGGGCCGATACTGTATTGATCGTTTTCAACACGTGCACTATTACGGTATTCATTGTTGTTAATACGTGCGCCGTCACCGTACTCATCGTATTCAACACGTGCGCCCTTACCATATTGATCGCTTTCAACACGGGCACCGTGACCGTATTGAGCGCTTTCAGCAGCCCGACGGGCAGGCGCGAACGACGGTCGAACCGCATCGCGCGGTTGGTAGCAGTCGCGTACTTCCGGGTGATGATCCCTTCTTCCGCAACCCCGTCCTTCATCTGTGCTTTGCACTTTCAGAGGCGAAACCGGACCATCATATGCCCATAGGGGTTCTCGTTGTCGGTCGTCTTCACGGCGGTTTCCTCGGAGATCCCCTTTGGCGTTTGCACTATTAACATCACCAGTGCCGTTCAGACCGCGTAGATGGCGTCCTCGTTCTGGCGTCTCGTCCGAGCACATTCGCTCTCGCGTCGCTAGCGGAGGGAAAACAACGACGTCCGTTATCGCTGTGAACGAATCAGTCCCGGCTGTTGCCGTTGCCGATGGTACCGCCGCCGACTCTATCGCAGAATTAGCGCTCGACCTACTCGCCGGCACCACCGGCGCAACTCGCGCCGAGCCACATATTTGTGCCTCCTTTCCACTACCTTTCCTCACTCTCGTCTTCGCAATCCCTCCCGCCCGCGCTGGTTTCCTCTCCCTTGGGCCACTCTGAGATATTTCCGTTTGAGCAACATCTTCGGTTCTAGCAGTTGAATCTGACGCAGAAGTTTTTTTTTTTCTGTGTGAGGGAAATGATTTGCTGGCCGGAGCCCTGTCGTCTTTCAGGAGCGCATCCAGCCGAGCTATGGACGCCATCAGTTGCTGCTCCTCTCTCTGTGCTGTAGCCGGTGCCCACAACAATCCAGTCTCTTCCTGTGTGACTGAACGTTTTATCGAATCATTCCGTCGGCCGGCGACACCGTCACTTCTGCTTCTTCCTGCCGAGTTTCCGTTGCCATTACCGCTCACCGAACGACCTGAATCGCAGTCGTCCCGACGTAGGCCAGGTGAAGGTGCTGGCCCGCCCAACGAAAAGCTGTGAAACTTGTCCTGAGGTTCACCGACGGCGTTGAGGGCCGCGGTGGCGCAGGTAGAGTTGGCTCCGACCGCACGTGGGATGCTCTCCATGTTACATCCCATGGGCAAGTTGCCGTCGTGGATGGGGCGGTTGTAGATGAAGCCTCTACCGCTGGCGGGGCTAGAAGTGGCGACCATACGGCGACGATCTGTGTGCTGGATGGTGGAGGGTTTGCCGTTATCTGCCGCGAGCACTTTTACGTCTTCCTGCTCACAAGAAAAAACGAGGGGAGTGGTGGGGTGCATCATGAAGGAACGAAGTCGTGCAATTTGGTTCCCGAGCCTATTGACACGTATTTTCTACGGTTGAAGGTATCAAAACTAGCCCCCGCTCTTCCAGAGTAAGGCTTGTCCGCTCTGCACCACGCCCATCCTGATTGCACATTCAGCCCCCAGTACTCCATACCAGGTGTTTCAAGTGCGGCTTTTAGGTTTGAGACGACTTATCGTACAAACATGTGATCATGACGTATACCAGGTATATGCAAGGTGAGCATACTGCGCGCGTACTGTACAAGTCACTGATATCAGCAGTTAGTTGTTGTCGGCGGCAGAGACACCGAGCGCGAAGAAGGGTGACCTCAGACTGCATGCACCGACAAGGAGAGCATGGATCGCTTGTTCGAAGAACCCCACGATGCGGCCGGGTGCTTTGCACTAACGACACAAAAGCGAGGCCATCAAAGTGCGACTTTCTTGAGCCTGTCGCACGCGTCTTCTGTGCTCACCTTGGCTTTTCTCTGCAGCTGGACGGCGTACTTGGATCGCCGTTGCAGGAGCTTCCTCCGGTCCACCTCTACCTGAGTCTCCCGCCCCTTGCCCCAACGCGCCCGCTCAGAAATAGGGGTCGATGGTCTCGCCTTGTCGGTCGCTCGTGCTACCGAAGCCAAACGCCTTGCCGCCTCACAACGCGCAATAGACCTAGCACGCCGACTCATGGCGGCAATGTAGCCACCCCCAGCTTGCCCTCCCGATCCTCTCCGTGGGCGTCCACTAGATAAGCTCGTTAGCCTCCCATCATTGTTGCCATCATCGGCGGCGCCACAAAGAGGAGATCGGTTTGAGGATAACGTCTGTACATCAGACGCGAGCTCGAACCCTGGCGCTCCCTTCGTGCCGTCACCGGGAGCGGAGTGAGCACTGCCAACGCTGCTGATGCCCCAACCACCCCGTTTTCCGACACCTTGTTGGTATCGTCTTCTCCCGTCGCTGGGTTGCGCGGGCGACTCAAGCCGATTGGCCCCGCTCCCCCGTCTCTGTCGGTGGCCTCCGCTCGGGTTTGGACTGCAAAACCTACCCCGCATGCCCGCACCCGGCGCTGCATGGTTGGTCATGTGTCCTAATGTCACCGAAGAATCCGGTGTATTCCGCGCTGTACGGCGAGTAGAACAAGAGATCACTGACTGCTCGTCCATTGTAGGCACCTCGGTGACTGGTGTCAGAAGATCCCTGGGGAGGAACATCGCCGAAACGGGTGCCTTGTCGCCAGAAGAAGCCGCGGCCGAGGAGACGTTAGGCTTGAATGCACCCATTGAAGACGGAGCTGGTGGAATTGAGTTAATGGCGGCGTCACGCCCCCAGCCGGGTGCCCTTAACCTAGAAACACCGGGCTGCCCCCGAAGCTTGCCGTTGTCTCGAGTTTCGCGATTTCCTCGTTTTCTGAAGTTGTCATTGTGATCCCGGTAGGTTGCTGCTGGCGGACTATCAAAAGCGCGTTCTGGTTGTGGTAGCTCCGACACGGACCCTTTGCGCGTATGATCGAGCCGTCTTTCACTCTGGGTTAGTGCACGGTCACCGTTTGCTCGCAGCTCTAAAGGCTGCGAGATGACGGCCGTGTCTTTCGCAGCACAATCGCTGTCCGGCAAACAGCCTCCCTGTTCCGGGGTTGCCTCACCAAAATTGCCAATGGCTGGAGGGGCTTTTCTTTTGAAAGTGGGAACCGCCGCAGCGGTATCAGGGACACATTCCACATCCACCTCGCCGACCGCTTTAGTATTTTCAAGGTATTTGGTGCCCTGGGATCGCAGGACTTGAGTGGAGGAATCAGCATCGGGGGAGGCCTCGACCGGCCGGTTGAATCCCTCGATTCGAGCCGTCGCCGCTACCTCCGTTGCACTCGCGCTCTCTCGCCGGGTGCGTATGTTTGCGAATATGCCGCCGTTGCGGGGGTCCCTGAATAGAACGGCAAACATCCGAAATAACATTTTTAGCTAGTCGCAACTGGTAAGAGGCTTAGGTTTGTATAATCAAGGGTCTGCTCTCGGAGGGGATCTGTGTAAGCAAGGATAGGCCTGGCGTTAACAACGTTGCGTTTGGACGGTGGGGTGCACCTTGCATCTCAGAGTTAACATTTCTGGGTTGTCCCGCAGACACCCGCACCATCATCAAATCATCAAATATTTAGCTTGCAGCTAGGCATCCGTGGAAACGCACTCTAAGCGTTGTGCACTGCTGTAAACGCTCGCAGCGCAGTCGGTGGGTATGCAGGAATATTAAAACCTATCCGTTTGGCGACTCTTCCTTCTTGGAGACGAATGGTATTAATAGGTACATCGCAAAACGTCCCGATCTAAATAACACATGCAGCTGCGGAAGGGCGCGTGGCGATCGCAGACTGCGATACACGATGCCCAAATTCACAAAAGGTGATAACGCTGTCAAACGTGACAAGAGCTGGTAGCCTTTCACTGCTGTCGTTTTGTCGACTAGACACATGATATGTCTATATATGAATAGATCGCGCACATGGTAAATGCTCTAAATTATACCTGGTAGGCAATATAGGCCCTGCGCGTCCGATGTGGCGTCACTTTGCCAACGTCGTCGGGAACATAGCTAAAGCACTCCATTAGCATCACAAGCGACAACAGACAACCTACCTTGCCATAACAGGCAACGTACCGTCCCAATATATGATCAACGAGCCAAATCGAGAATACACGACCCACCAGCACAGCACTGCACACTCACGAAACGGAGAGGTCCAAGCTATCAAACAGCTCAGATGGCCCGCTCCTTGTGCTTCTGAACCCGTCACCGCTTTCTTCGACAACGCCCTCGTGTACTACTAGTGTGCTAATATCGCCCTTTACCGTACGAGCAGCCTTGTCCAAACCGCCCGCCGCATCTTCCGTCTCGAGTTGGGGTACTCCTCTCGAGCCCTTTTGGTCACCCTCACTCCCACCCTCACCCTGCCGAAGCCCTAACCCATGTCGTTGCGAGTGCTGCAGTGCCGTTTTTTCCCCAATCGGTTGCTTGTCGCCTTGGTGGAACATTCGCTCCACTACTCTTGTTACTAAAGCGTTTGGTCTGACCATCCCTTCACTGGGGTCGGGATCTGCCAGCCGCCCCACTCGCACATTATCTTCTGCCCCAGTGTGGCTGTTGCCTACTGTGTAGCTGCTGCCTACAGTAGTGTCGCCAATCGCAGCAGAGGGGGGCCTGGGTATAGCATCTCCATTTCCTTGCTTCCCTGTCGGCGAACCGGCAGGCGAAGTGCTAGTGGTCGTCGTGCACGGCAGCCGGCGTTTGAGATCCCGCAAATGTGTCGTTCCGATACAAGAAGGTAGCAAAAACGTCGGCGAAGCACATGCAAATGATGAGTACCAGGTATGATGTTTGAGTGTTGTAAGAGCCCCCATAAGAAGAGACAAGCGCTGGAATCGTGACGTCATGTCATAGGCGAGTTGCACTACGTGGTGGAGATACACATCGCGCCAACTCGGGTGGTCCATATCTTCGAAAACAAGTACCAGTCCAACAACAAGTATAGCAGTCGGGCTAGGGCTGACGCACGGCAGTGTTGGCGTTATTTAACCGTTGCTACAATAATAGGCGCGTTTGGTTGTTCGATTCCTTCCATGTACTTACGTTGGATAGCCCTCTATGAGAGTGCTGGACGGGAAAACATATAGTACCATTTGCTAAGAGCTCGCGCAGCATTTACTACATTTTTACTAAAGTAAGTCATTTGCAACTGTCGCTGACTTGTGTGCGTTCGCCTATTTGGAGAATTTGGAGAATTGTATATATATCGATCTTGGTCGGCGGTCGGTCGTAGATTTTTAAGTTTGGATCAGCTCGAAAGGGGTGCAGTACCTTTTTTGGGCGCTGTGTAAACTAGAAACTCGCGTTCGCAAGTAATAAATGGGACTCTAGTAGTACTGATACACAGCAATGGTTACCGGAGTTTTTCTCTTCTGCTGTGGTTGCCAGCGTGCCCAATGGCGTCGTCGTAAGCAGGGGCGGCTTTCATCGCGAAGCCCTCTTTGACGCCCTTCGCAAGCGACCTCCCCGCTAATTCTTCCTGATGCCACGTCGTCCTTTCCTTGACGGGATTCTCAAGCGACCTTCCCGCCGTTCCTTCCTGATGCCACGTCGTCCTTTCCTTGACGGGATTCTCAAGCGACCTTCCCGCCGTTCCTTCCTGATGCCGCGTGATCGCTGACCTGACGTCCAAGTCTGTATTCGATTTGTACTCGATCATTTTTCGCGGCACAAGAAATCTAGCGGTGGCGCCTGGCTCGCCTTCCGGGTGGACGGTCAGGTGGTCTAACCTAACTGCAGGCCGGACATTGTCGTCGTGTTCCTTTGTCGGCACATGATGTGGGGGTTCTTGGTGCTGCCATAGGAGTTTACCGGGTATATTTTGTTCCCGTTGATCGTTCGGGCGATGGCCGCCTCGGTGATGATAGACTGGCCCACTTCCTGATAGGCGGCTGTGTTCGAGACTGTCGGTAGAGATGGCCCTGAGGCTGACGCAAAGGAAGTACGGTGACAGCACCCGCAAGGGGAGTTCGTAAAAGGAGGCATTGCGCAAACGGTGCACTTGGTTACTTGCAGACGTACTGTAGATATTACCAGGTATGCAGTTACACAGTACACCTATCAGACACGGGTACGAGCGTGCCCAACGTACGACACTACTGGCTATAATGACACTGACAGCATAAGGACACTAACGAAACTACTGTAATTACACTATTGGCGCCAACGACATTCATGGCGCCAACGGTACTATTGGCACTAATTACTTTCGAGACACTGGCAGCCACTCAGCATGATTCCGTGACAGAAACTTCACTTTCGCTTCGACGCACCTAATTTGGTCAACATAACCGCCCTGCCCGCTCCCTTCTTCAGTCGTCCCGCTTGATGCTTCTCTGTCGGATATCCCTCCGTCTGATGCTCTTCGGTGAGGTACATGCAGTGCGCACTCCCCAGCTGCTCCGTTGGTATCCTCCCCTCGATGTTTTGACAATACGGTCAATTTAGGGTCCCCTTCCCCAGCAGCCACGCCCCCAGGCTGCTTAGGATGCTTAGGATGCTTAGGATGCTCGGGCGGCTGTTGCACGGTACAAGTTGCGGCACAATCGTAAAAGACCGGTTTTATCATCAATGCGCCGCTTTTTGGTTGCATGAATATTCCAGTACTATTAATACTATTACTACGTGTAGATGGAACGATTCGGAAGGTGAGTCGTTCTTCTTGGTACGCCTGGTAGATGCTGGTAGGTGTTGGTAGGTGTTGGTAAGACCTATGCCAATGGTACAGCGAAATTTTAATAAAAAGTTTGAATTTCAAAGATACCCGCCAAAAAAAATCAGAACACGCTTCCTATGGGCCACGTAAAAAAAAAAAAGTTCCTAACTTTTGGAAAGGCCCGGAAAAAGCAAATCTGGGGCCGATGTTGGCCCAACATCGGCTTGAGATAAACTCAGGCCGATCTTTGGTTCGAAGCGGCGAGATTCCGAGTCCTCGACAGACATCGATCAACAGCCAACGATTGCGTCATGAATCCTGAACGGAGTGCGCTCGTTAGGGGCTCCGACCCACCCTAGGGTCAATGTCTTCACACCATGGCCGGAGTCATGTGGCGGGAGCTGACCAGGCGTATGATACCAAAACGGTTGGCCGCTGGTGTGTACAAAACAGAAGACAAAACTTCTCCATCCGTCTCGAATGGCAAAAAATAGACTTTTTTTCAGGTTTGGGAGGATACCGTAGGACGCCGCCGGCAAGCTCTCGCTCCCTAGACCATGGGTCCACCTGATATCTTCGAGGCCGTCATCTATATTCGTTGGCCTTGCCAGATCCCGAGCGGGTTGGCCGTGGGCTGAGTCTATGTCGAGATCGAGCGTCGATCGTCGCACGAGCCGGTTTCTATCACCGTGTTGACAATTTGCAACCAGAAAAAACTAATTGCGCCGCCTGCAACCGTTCGGGGGAAAAAAAAAAAAAAAACTTCTTTCTCTTTTTTTCCCACAGCGGCGGTTTTTTTGAAGCCACATATTTGAAAAAAACCTTTTGAACTTCGCTGTACCATTGGCATAGGTCTAAGTACTGGATAAGGGGAATTACACGCTGAAGGTACACACTGGAATGCCTGAAATGTTTGAGGGTTGTGCACAGGTCGGGTCAATCCTCGTGGGTCGGGTCGGGTCGGGTCGGGTCACCTAACTGAACCCCGACCTGACGCGTGATATTTTGCAAACCTCCTGACCCGACCCGACCCGACCCGCCCCGTGAGATGTTGAAGACCTGCTGACCCGTGAACTGCCCTGCCAATTCTGTACCGGAAAGCGTCGCCGCATCTTGGGGGTTACGTCAACATGCGTCTTGAAGAATACTTGTTCTACGGTGTACAGAAAAACATTATGCCATGCTTCCGGCAGCACGCAAGATAAAGTCATTACACCATTACACCATTATACACACCATGCTGAGCACGGGTTGATTCGACGGGCTCTTTGTTGAACACAGTATAGCACCGACGCGACAGTCAACGTGATCGTGCCGGGGAATACTTCTCTTTAAATTATGTGGACGCGAAACTACGGCCACCGCATCAAACAGGTTGGTCACGGCGACGGGGCTATCGTAGACCTGGTTGGTGTGTTGTGTACACATGACATACATACCAGTATGCATCATCCTCGGCCCAATACTCCACAGGAATACACATCGTGCCGGCATGCGACTACATACTGTATCCATCGAACAATAGAAGAATAGAAGAATAGAAGAATAGAAGAATAGAAGAAGGCTCCAAACCTGACGATGGGGCGAACTGAATGAAATTGGCGTACTGAATGCAATGGAGTACTTTCGCAGGAAAGGTGACCATTATTATCCCTTGATTAAGTTGATGTACAGCACTGAATTAAATCGACTGTTAACAGTTGTGGCAGGAAAAGTGACCAACATCCTGTCGGTTTTGCGTTGGTTTGTGCTTGTTTGTGCGGTTTCTCACGCCGTTTTCGGTTTGTTTTTCTTGTTTTCTGGATTATCAGGACGACTTGTGCACACTGCTGCTATATACCGCTGAATTCATATGGACTTCGTATAGAACGGGTAGGCTAATAGAATACCAGTAACATGCAGTAGGTAGCATTTCTTTCGTTCGTTTTAAGAGACCCCGCGATAAGGAAAACGGCATGTATCTGTGTACCTGGTATGTACGTATATCTATATGTCTATATGTATGTGTGTATGTATGTATGTATGTATGTATGTATGTATGTATGTATGTATGTATGTATGTATGTATGTATGTATGTATGTATGTATGTATGTATGTATGTATGTATGTATGTATGTATGTATGTATGTATGTATGTATGTATGTATGTATGTATGTATGTATGTATGTATGTATGTATGTATGTATGTATGTATGTATGTATGTGTGTATGTATGTATGTATGTATGTATGTATGTATGTATGTATGTATGTATGTATGTATGTATGTATGTATGTATGTATGTATGTATGTATGTATGTATGTATGTATGTATGTATGTATGTATGTATGTGTGTGTATGTATGTATGTATGTATGTATGTATGTATGTATGTATGTATGTATGTATGTATGTATGTATGTATGTATGTATGTATGTATGTATGTATGTATGTATGTATGTATGTATGTATGTATGTATGTATGTATGTATGTATGTATGTATGTATGTATGTATGTATGTATGTATGTATGTATGTGTGTATGTATGTATGTATGTATGTATGTATGTATGTATGTATGTATGTATGTATGTATGTATGTACAAGGCGCTTCGCTCCGCGGGCGGCCTACGCCGCCCGCTACGCTCGCTCAGGAAGGGAAAAAAGAAACAAGTACATCAAATTATGCGAAGCGAACAGAGGTCCACGATTGAGTTTAGTTTTTTCAAGGATCGCAATTTCAAACCTGCGACTTGATAATGCCAGGAGTCCTGCCGCCATGCTTCAGGGAAAAACAGCTCCGACGTCAGCTTGGATGCCACATACACGCTTCGCGTCGCGGATGTCGTACGTACGTACATACCCCAGGTAGGGTACTACTGTCTGTACTTATTTTCTTCTTTCGATATGCTCTATGTCTGTACTGTATGCACGAAAAAAGCGAAAGCACAGCACGACATAGCAGCAAAAACAATGAAAATGAAACCGAGAACTCGGAAAGGAAAAAAAATCCCCGTCCCCTCTCCTGAAATGTTTTTCTGCCTGATTGGAACACCTTACACCCGGTCAAAAAGAAAAAAAGAAACAAATCGCACAGAAGAGCTTCTCTCTCAGCCTCGTACGCCGCCCGCCCCTCTCGCGACCACCTCGCTACCGATTCGGTCCGGGTAAAGCTTTCATCACTCTCTGCCACATTCAGCCCCGCCGCCCGCCTCGCGTGAAGCCCGGTGCTCACCGTGGCCGTCGTTCGCCAGCTCGATAACGTTGGTGTTCAAACTGCACACCTCCCTCTTTCAACTTCAGCGTGGTTGCTAAAATAAGCACCGCTTGAATATTATCTTGCCCTCCCGAACGACCTTAATAACTCGTACATACTCTATCAACAATCATAAATGGAAGCCAGACAGAGCCCGTTCATGCATCCCTCGTGTCTCGAGGCACACGCGACGCCTAGGCACGAAAGCGGCGACCGCGCTCCTTGCAACCCCCCCTCTACCCGCCAGCACCCGCTGGCACCCGCGACGGTGCCGGGTCCTCCCGAGATGCCGTGCTCGGAGAACACGCACGCGCACGAAACGAGAGAAGAAAAAAGGAAGAAAGGACCGAGAAAACAAAGAACTGCTGGAAAGGTCCGGCAAGTAATGAATGGAGGCGGTTTGGAAGTGGGAGCTCTGAGAGGCCAGGGATGCACCAACCGAGCACGCTCAGGGGTTGTGATCTAAGTATGTAGTTCTATGTATGTACACGGCGCTTCGCTCCGCGGGCGGCCTACGCCGCCCGCTACGCTCGCTCAGGAAGGAAAGAAGTACATCAAATTATGCGAAGCGAACAGAGGTCCACGATTGAGTTTAGTTTTTTCAAGGATCGTAATTGCAAACCTGCGACTTGATAATGCCAAGAGTCCCGCCGCCATGCTCCAGGAAAAAAGAGCTCCGACGTCAGCTTGGATGCCACATATGCGCTTCGCGTCGCGGATGTCGTACGTACGTACATACCCCAGGTAGGGTACTACTGTCTGTACCAGGTACTTGTTTTCTTCTTTCGATATGCTCTATGTCTCTGTACTGTATGCACGAGGAAAGCGAAAGCACAGCACGGCACAGCAGCAAAAACAATGAAAATGAAACCGAAAAATCGGAAAGGAAAAAAAATCCCCGTCCCCTCTCGTGTAATATTTTTCTGCCTGGTTGGAACACCTTACACCCGGTCGAAAAGAAAAAAAGAAAAAAATCGCACAGAAGAGCTTCTCTCTCAGCCTCGTACGCCGTCCGCCCCTCTCGCGACCACCTCGCTACCGATTTGGTCCGGGTAAAGCTTTTATCACTCTCTGCCACAATCAGCCCCATCGCCCGCCTCGCGTGAAGCCCGGTGCTCACCGTGGCCGTCGTTCGCCAGCTCGATAATGTTGGTGTTCAAACTGCACACTTCCCTTTTTCAACTTCAGCGTAGTCGCAAAAATAAGCACCGCTTGAATATTATCTTGCCCTCCCGAACGACCTTAATAACTCGTACATACTCTATCAACAATCATAAATGGAAGCCAGACAGAGCCCGTTCATGCATCCCTCGTGTCTAGAGGCACACGCGACGCCTAGGCACGAAAGCGGCGACCGCGCTCCTTGCAACTCCCCCTCTACCCGCCAGCACCCGCTGGCACCCGCGACGGTGCCGGGTCCTCTCGCGATGCCGTGCTCGGAGAACACGCACGCACACGAAACGAAAGAAGAAAAAAGGAAGAAAGGACCGAGAAAACAAAGAACTGCTGGAAAGGTCCGGCAAGTGATGAATGGAGGCGTTTTAGAAGTGGGAGCTCTGAGAGGCCAGGGATGCACCAACCGAGCACGCTCAGGGGTTGTGATCTAAGTATGTAGTTCTATGTATGTATGTATGTATGTATGTATGTATGTATGTATGTATGTATGTATGTATGTATGTATGTATGTATGTATGTATGTATGTATGTATGTATGTATGTATGTATGTATGTATGTATGTATGTATGTATGTATGTATGTATGTATGTATGTATGTATGTATGTATGTATGTATGTATGTATGTATGTATGTATGTATGTATGTATGTATGTATGTATGTATGTATGTATGTATGTATGTATGTATGTATGTATGTATGTATGTATGTATGTATGTATGTATGTATGTATGTATGTATGTATGTATGTATGTATGTATGTATGTATGTATGTATGTATGTATGTATGTATGTATGTATGTATGTATGTATGTATGTATGTATGTATGTATGTATGTATGTATGTATGTATGTATGTATGTATGTATGTATGTATGTATGTATGTATGTATGTATGTATGTATGCACAAGGCGCTTCGCTCCGCGGGCGGCCTACGCCGCCCGCTACGCTCGCTCAGGAAGGAAAAGTACATCAAACTACTATGCGAAGCGGACAGAGGTCCATGTTTGATCATAGCTTTTTTTAAATATGATCGTAGTTGCAAACTGGCGACGCCACACACGCTTCCCATCGCTGGCGGTTGCCGCACACGTACATACCCCAGGTAGGGTACTTACATTATTCTCTTTATAGGCTGTATGTACGAAGAAAGAAAAAGCACAGCACGGCACAGCAGCACCGCAAAGACAAAATGAAACCGAAAAATCCGGGAAGAAAAAACTAAACCCTCCCTCTCCTGAAATATTCTTCTGCCTGATTGGAACACCTTGCACCGGTCAAAAATGAAAAAAAAATGAACAGCAGAGCTTCTCTCTCAGCCTCGTACGCCGCCCGCCCCTCTCGCTACCACCTCGCCACCGATTCGGTCCGGGTAAAGCTCTCCTCACTCTCTGCCACAGTCAGCCCCGTCGCCCGCCTCGCGTGAAGCCCGGTGTTCACCGTGGCCGTCGTTCGCCAGCTCGACAGTATTGGTACTCAGACTGGGAACTCCCCCTTTCAACTTCAGCGTGGTTGCTAAAATAAGCACCGCTTGAATATTATCTTGCAATTTCTAACGGCCCTTATATCTCGTACATACTCTATCCAAAATCACAAATTGAGGCCAGACAGAGCCCGTTCATGCATCCCTCGTGTCTCGAGGCACACGCGACGCCTAGGCACGAAAGCGGCGACCGCGCGCCTTGCAACCCCCCCTCTACCCGTCAGCACCCGCTGACACCCGCGACGGCGCCGGGCTCTCCCGCCGTGCCGTGCTCGGAGTACACGCAC
Source organism: Nereocystis luetkeana (assembly GCA_031213475.1). Taxonomy (NCBI): domain Eukaryota; class Phaeophyceae; order Laminariales; family Laminariaceae; genus Nereocystis; species Nereocystis luetkeana. The sequence continues at coordinate 10,249 of JARUPZ010001149.1, read as the reverse complement.
GCACAAGAAACGAAAGAAGAAAAAAGGAAGAAAGGGCCGAGAGTGTCAAGAGAAAAGGAGAAAACAAAGAACCGCTGGAAAGGTCCGGCAAGTAATGAAAGGAGGCGGTTTTGGAGTGGGAGCTCTGAGAGGACAGGGATGTACCAATCAATCGAGCACGCTCAGGGATTTAGATCTAAGTAAGTGGTTCTATGTATGTACACGGCGCTTCGCTCCGCGGGCGGCCTACGCCGCCCGCTACGCTCGCTCAGGAAGGAAAGAAGTACATCAAATTATGCGAAGCGAACAGAGGTCCACGATTGAGTTTAGTGTTTTCAAGGATCGTAATTGCAAACCGGCGACTTGATAATGCCAAGAGTCCCGCCGCCATGCTCCAGGAAAAAAGAGCTCCGACGTCAGCTTGGATGCCACATATACGCTTCGCGTCGCGGATGTCGTACGTACGTACATAAACCCCAGGTAGGGTACTACTGTCTGTACTTGTTTTCTTCATTCGATATGCTCTACGTCTGTACTGTATGTACGAAGAAAGCGAAAGCACAGCACGGCACAGCAGCAAAAACAATGAAAATGAAACCGAGAACTCGGAAAGGAAAAAAAATCCCCGTCCCCTCTCGTGTAATATTTTTCTGCCTGATTGGAGCACCTTAGGCCGGATCGTATGCAATTTTTTTTAACGTGATTATATGACTGTTTACGGAGGCTTCGGGGTATCCGGTCCCATATCAGATCAGATTTTATCAAAGTCACGTCTTATGGGGCCTGTTTGGTGGAAAAAATGTTCCTCCGAGATTTTATCACTCCTGAAATTCCATGAAATGATTTTGTTTGGCAGCCTTGTCTGATCAACTCTGAAAGTGATAAAAATTGGCTTTGCACTATTAATAGACCTCGGTGGCATTATACAATTTTGTCTAGGTTATAGACTGGGTTCATGACGGGTCACGACGCTACATGCTTGGTTACGCTTGTACACAGCTGGGCTCCAACACTTGTGCATCGGCCACCACGGAGAGGGAGGGCATCAGTACCTTGGCCACCATCGTGTCCCTTGCGGCCGCCCAACTGCAGCTGCTCTAGGCAAATCAACTTTGGAAACGAATAGGACGAGACTACAGCAGCAGTATCAAAACAATCAAACGGTATTTTTCTGACTACGACCGCCGCAAGCAGCTCATGCTCCGCGAAGGCGAGAGCTCCTTGCTGATCCAGCGACTAGCAAACCCCTTACGCAGCTCCCCAGGGGTTCCACATTCCGCTGCTCCCTTCGAGGAGCTGGTGGTGAAAGTTGATCGCCCAACCCGGCGTGAGCGACTCTCGTTCGTGTCGTGGTCCACGTGGAGTTCAAAATGTCGGTTGTGTTCTGTTTTTTTAGTTCTCCCATGAAATAAAACCAAAATCACGATAAGACTGCACATGGCGCAACGACCTGGTGTGGCTTTTTGCCGTGGGAAAATCCGACTTCCTGCCTTTTTCAATCACTCAAAACAAATTGCGTAAGACCCAGCCTTACACCCGGTCGAAAAGAAGAAAAGAAAAAAATCGCACAGAAGAGCTTCTCTCTCAGCCTCGTACGCCGTCCGCCCCTCTCGCGACCACCTCGCTACCGATTTGGTCCGGGTAAAGCTTTTATCACTCTCTGCCACATTCAGCCCCGTCGCCCGCCTCGCGTGAAGCCCGGTGCTCACCGTGGCCGTCGTTCGCCAGCTCGATAATGTTGGTGTTCAAACTGCACACCTCCCTTTTTCAACTTCAGCGTGGTCGCTAAAATAAGCACCGCTTGAATATTATCTTGCCCTCCCGAACGACCTTTATCACTCGTACATACTCTATCAACAATCATAAATGGAAGCCAGACAGAGCCCGTTCATGCATCCCTCGTGTCTCGAGGCACACGCGACGCCTAGGCACGAAAGCGGCGACCGCGCTCCTTGCAACTTCCCCTCTACCCGCCAGCACCCGCTGGCACCCGCGACGGTGCCGGGTCCTCCCGCGATGCCGTGCTCGGAGAACACGCACGCACACGAAACGAAAGAAGAAAAAAGGAAGAAAGGACCGAGAAAACAAAGAACTGCTGGAAAGGTCCGGCAAGTAATGAATGGAGGCGTTTTAGAAGTGGGAGCTCTGAGAGGCCAGGGATGCACCTACCGAGCACGCTCAGGGGTTGTGATCTAAGTATGTAGTTCTATGTATGTACAAGGCGCTTCGCTCCGCGGGCGGCCTACGCCGCCCGCTAGCTCGCTCTGGAAGAAAAAGTACATCGAATTACGCGAAGCGGACAGAAGGTCGATGATTGAACATATATTTTTATGATTATTGTTGTAGTTGCAAATTGGCGACTTGATAATGCCAAGAGTCTACGTACGTACGTACGTACACACCCCAGGTAGGGTACTGATTTTCTTTTTTCGATATGCTGTACGATACGTATTAATACCTGGTATGTATGTATGCACGTGCGAGAAAGCACGGCAGCAGCACCGCAAAAACAATGAAAATGAAACCGAAAAATTTGGAAAGAGAAAAAAATCCCCGTCCCCTCTCGTGTAATAATTGTCTGCCCCTGGAACACCTTGCACCAGTCAAAGAAGAAGACAAAAAAAACGAACAGCAGGGCTTCTCTCTCAGCCTCGTACGCCGCCCGCCCCTCTCTCGACCACCTCGCCACCGATTCGGTCCGGGTAAAGCTTTCCTCCCTCTCTGTCACAGTGATCCCCGTTGCTCGCCCCGCGTGAAGCCCGGTGCTCACCGTGACCCTCGTTAGCCAGCTCGACGATATCGATAATCAGACGGGCATACGTCTCTGTCTATAGTTCAAGCGTGGTCGCAAAAATAAGCACCGCTTGAATGTTCGCTTGCAATCCCGAACGACCCTTATGGACTCGTACATACTCAGTCTAATTTTTCAGATGGAGGCAAAAGAGAGCCCATTCATGCTTCCCTTGGGTCTCGAGGCACACACGACGCCTAGCCACGAAAACCGCGACCGAACTCCTTGCAACCCCCCCTCTACCCGCCAGCATCCGCCGACACCCGCGACGGCGCCGGGCTCGCCCGCGTCGCAGTGCTCCAACTATTCACACGCACACGAAACGGAAGAAGAAAAAAGGAAAAAATAACTGAAAGTGCGAAAGAAATTTCAACCAGCCGGTGAAAAAAAGCGAAAGAGAGCCTCCCAAACCGCTGAAAAAACAAAATCGACTTTTTCTTTTTCCGAGTTTTTTTTTCTATTGTGCCGGGGAAAAAAGTGTGGCACGAGAAGCAAGCACGCAAACAAAGCAAAGAACGCGAAGAAAGCAAGGATCGTAGAAGCGACAAAAAATCGTGGGAGACTCGCTGAGCGTGAGGCAGGTGCTTATTTTATGATCAAGTGATTTCAGGAAAAGGGTAACTTTAAGTATGTGTAGGTATGCATGTACGTGTATGCATATATGGAACCTCAAGTAAGTGGATGGGCACCGTTTTTCCCCCCAAGACTACTGCTGTAGCACTATTAATAAGACTAGTCTAAGAGCTGTGCGGCCTAAGTCGGACCAAATCTGACGAGGGTCGTTGGTGACTACTGTAGTGAGCCACCGGCTCCGACTGTACGCAGCAGACACACTACGGCCCTAAAGGGGGCTACCTACTGCCCCTACTGCACCTACTGCACCTACTGCACCTACTGCACATTCTGGACATACTCCGTATGTTACTACAGTTGTACACATGGTATGATGTGTCTGTATTGGTATTCTGCACCAGGTATGTATGTAAGCATAGGGTTTCGGGGCAGGGTTATGTTGTTGTCTGCCTTGAACGACCTAAAAGTATAGGTAATTTGCAATTAGGCTTGTCTCTCTACAGCTTTACAGGGGTGAGGCACTTTTCGACTCCTACTATTAAATTTAATACTGTTGCTGTTACAATGTATTACAGTAGCATTATTCGTGTAGTTGCCCTCCGACATTTGTCTACTATGAATAGTAAGTTACATCTATACCTGGTAGGTAATATTCATAGGGCAAAACTAGGAAATACATTGTGGTACGTACAGTATTGTAGTATTGTATAACAATATCAATTGAGGAAGAAAGAACTAAACCAATGAACGAAGAATAGCTATTGAGCGGCAGGAGTAGTGGTCAGCGGTATATTATTGACTGCGACCGAGATGTAGGTCGCGACAGCCGCATATTATCCGGGCGACCAGCGGAACAGCAACTGCAATGACGAACTATGGTACATCAGCGTCAGCAATCGCAGCTAGCTGTGGATCAACAGCGCCACACGGGAAACAATCAGCAGTGTGCCAACCGCAACCCGCAACATACATAGCCGTGTCAGCCATACCTGGTACCAGGTACCTGGTAGCTGTTAAGCGATTACCGTATGTAGTACGTTTGTTTCTCCTTGACTTGAATTGCAAGATTTGCCTCGCCATATTACATAAACATACCTGGTACTTACACTTGTCTTTTTTTGGGATGATTTGATTGTAAGGACACCTACCTGCTGCGCTCTCAGAGAGCTGCGACAAATAATCACGTCGTCGAACGACGACCTCCTCGAGAATGCTCGTCTTTTCTTCTTTGGCTACGCTTGTACTAATTTCAACATACATATTTGTCCACTCTAAATTCAAGACAACAAGTCTAAACAAATTTCAAGATAAAAAAATCAACACTAAAACCAAGATAGCGCAAAACAAAAGTAAGAAAGTTGATCCCCAAAACTCGAGCAAGAATCGAAAAAAAACGTAAACCTGAGCGAGATAGCCGCTCCAAGACTAAATTCAAGATAAAAAGTTCCGAAAAAGCTACAGCAGTGATCAAACAAAAGAGAAGAAAAAAACGAAAACCGGATTTCCGTTGGACTCGAACCTACCAGGTGTACTGCTGTGTACTGATCGACGTGCTGTTCAACCTTCCGCACTAAAGTATTAATATTAATAGTAACTTGGAGAAGATAAGAATTGCAACACTATAATATTATGGGTATAAATGTGTGTGCTTTCGTTTGGCTCCGCGGTACGGTGCTCGACTCCGAGAGGAAGGACCCTGAAACCGAATGCCACCTTCTACAAGTACCAAGCATGTACGTACGTACGTATGTGTTTTTTTTTTTCTTCGGGTGGGTGGGGTTCGTAATTGTATGGTGTTAAGTGTCTCTTTTTTTCGTTTTAGCTACGGCAATTGTATGGGTTTCAGTATAACTTCATTTATCGTACACCAGTACTTTTTCTTGGAGCGCTCGACTCTGGAGGGCAGGAGCGTGGGTTTTGTTTCCTTCATCGACGACTTGGCAGGGGTTCATAAAAGACGTGCGCCAAACTTCTGGGGATTTTATCTCCAAGAACCGGCGTGGACATCTGGACTTTTGTTCGGCAATAGACCAAACAAATGTGGTGCCGCACGCGTATACACACGCGAGTACCTGTTTTTTTCCTGACGCACCAAAGCACACATATCAGCCCACAACCCAGAGTGCGTGAGGGCCGCCAGCAACATGTCGTCAAGCTTGTACCGGTGATACCGAGTCAAGAAAGCCAAACCCACTGCACAGAGCCCGTCCCCGGTGGCTTGGTAGGTGGTCCGGGTGCCTATCAAGATCAATTTCGTGGGTTCAACTCTCACCGAGTGCATGCTCGTAGGGACTTTTTCTAGCATAAAATAATGATTAGTGGAAAGCGTGAGAGCGTGAGTCAGCTACATTCGATGTAAATCGACGAGCAGTGGGAATGATGAACCCTATGCGCCACAAAACATGAAAGCACGTACCGGGGGGAGGAAGGGACGACACCTGTGACCACGGCTTGTCCAGAAGATCGCTGAGGGTAAAACCTCCTACGAGCTAGGCTGGAAAGTAAAAGTGATGATTGAAAAAAAAGAAGAAGGGAGCGGAGGTTGTTGAAGCTCTGCGAGTGGCGGAGGTGGGGGCTGGGCAATTGTGTCGGTGGTGCCCAAAAGAGGCCGACCGCTACAACTACAAGTGTCTGCGGTGTCCGGGCTGGACTCCTAGCATGAAGCTCTTGGCATTGGTCAAGTCGTCAGTTTTCACCTTTAACAAGTGTGTACCTCTGTCCGCTTCATTCGTTTACATCCATCTTGTTGTTCTAATTTTCTTCGTGAGCCAGTGGAAGCCGCCCGTGGAGCAAAGCGCTTTGTATTGCATACACCAGTAGTACTCTACAGAGTACTTGCTTGCGAATTCCATTGCGAAATATGTTACGGTACGTACTATCGTGCTTTTCGTATTTTTTGTCATTTTGCTTTGATCCGATGTTGTGTTTAGCGTGTGTTTTTTCGCTTGGCCATTTAATATCGTGATACTTTCGTATCATAATACATGTTTCGATCCTTCCTCTCATATACCAGTATTACGGGGGACTATAGTTAATAGGACCAAATATTGTTAGTAAAAATGGTTAAATATATAGGTTTTTATGTGTACCATAGGTCCTATTAACTATGGTCCCCCGTAATAGTACATACGCACGCTGATTGCTGCCATGCTTTTCTTCTTGTTAAAGGTGCTATGATGATGTGCCTCAGCTGTCAGTTATGATGCGTCGTACCTTGGCAGTTTTTTTCGTTTCTTTTGTTTCCGATGGTATATATACCGAATTATAATACGGAAAAAAATATTTTTTGTGTAGGGCTGTACCTAAAATCAGGTATACCTGATCCATTTGGGTCAAAATCAGGTAACACTAAAACCAAGTAAACACGCGCCCCGCTAGCGGTGTTTCGCCCATGAAATCCATTTAAGAAAAGCATGCGCCTAAAGTCACATGGCCTCCACAATCTGAATGATTTTGCCTTCTTTAGGGTATAGGTACCACGGGCTCCACTCGGACCTGCAGAGATTCACTACTATAGGTTTCGTTTTTTCGCCACGGTGGGAGCACCAAGAGCCAAGAGTATTTACTCTGCCCCCCCCCGCGTTGACCGCTAGCTTTAAAGCTTCTAGACCATCTTCTAGACCACCCTCGCGGAACCGCCTTCTCGGTACGAAATTATTTAGCAGCGTGCCAAAGCTGAGACCACCTCGACGAGGGGTGGTGCAGACGAAATGCCGTGTGTCCATGGTGCTGTAAAGACTGCTGACCATAGAAAACGACAGAGTACACATCACAACAACTAACTGGAGCACATGGCGCACCCCAAAGATAAAAAAGTGAAACCAGCGTACGCATGTACCAGGTACGCATGTATAAATACGTACTCGACGTACGAGGACAGAGTTTATACGTTTATACACAAGAATTTCAACCGATGGAGCGCAGACGCATATGGAGAGAAAAAACAGTGTGCGTATGACCTCTCTGATTGGTTCAAAGTTACCCAAAATCAGTTGAAACTTGAAAGCTAGATATAGTAAACCTCGGCACGAACCGGGCCGGGCGAAAACACACGGAACGGAAGGAACCCACCGCCTGGGAAAAGCGGAGGGTAGAGGAGAAAAAACACGCAGCACGGGAGAAGAGGAGGCAAGGTCGGAAAGGTCGCAGAGAAGCTCGAAGGTTACGCTCAGATGCTAGGGCTAGGTACAGAGCTGGGGAACTCGTCGTGGGTACGTTCAATGTTCGCACACTCGCCTTCAACGGCAAAAATGGCATCGGCCACAGCGAGGTCATCATGAAGGTATGCCAGGAACTAGGATGCAATGTCGTAGGTCTCCAAGAGACTAGGCGAGACGGGCATAGCACGTTCCCAGCAGCTGGATACACGATTTTTTGCTCTGGAGCAGACGGCAGCAAATACGAGAGGAAGGGCACCCATGGTGTAGGACTAGCTGTCAGGGAGTCTATTTTGGCAGGTGTGGGCAAGGATGGTCTCGAGGTGGAGTGCGTTAGTGCCAGACTGATGAAAGTTCGCATTCAACTTGAGGGCAAATCAAATGCTGTTTTTTTTGTTGTCGGCTATGCGCCGATACTGGATGCGCCCGTTCGCGAGAAAGATCACTTCTGGAACGAACTGAACAAAGTCGTCTCGGGGGTCCCAAGTGGGGATAACCTACTTGGGCTCTTGGATGCAAATGCTCGCACCGGCAAGCGAAAGAGCGGATGTGCCGGCAGCAAAGTGATGGGTAAATACGGGCGCGATAAATTGAACAACAACGGAGAGCGACTACTCCTCCACGCAGCTGACAACAGGCTTGCGCTCCTCAACACGTTCTTTGCCACACCTACTCGCGGAGTGTCGTACACTTTCCAATCTCCAAACTCCGGGAAGGGTCAGTGTAGGCTAGACTATATCCTTACTCGGCAAGTTGATCGACGCCTGGTCCGCAACATGACAGTACGGAAACCACCAGAGGATCGGCATGAATCTGACCACAACCTCGTGGTCTGCAATATTCCCCTCTTGGGTCGGTTCGCGCCGAATCGGAGGGTAAAAGCAGGCAGCGGAAAACGAGCTATTGATCTACAACGGTTGATGGCAGACCCCGGTCTCCGAGCGGACCTCAATAGGGAGATAACCAAACTTACCCCCCCCACCGCCTGGTACAATTGGGAGTGTCGATGATAAGGCAACTGCTCTAGTGGAGACCGTGCTGTCGACTGCTGCTAAACTAGCACCTCATACCAGTCGAAAACAAGGGCCACTGGGCTGGTGTACGCCCGAAGAGGTAAAATCAGAGGTGCACTCACGATGGCAGGAGAAGGAAAATGCGAGGACGCAACTACGTGCTAACCCGGAAGACAAAAATCTGCGAAAAGCTGTGGAGATTGCCACTAAACAGCTCAAACGTGCGAGGACGGACGGAGTGCAGAGTTCTTCGAGGAATACGTCCGTCAACTCGAAAGGCGTATCCAAGAAGGCGATCAGTTTGGGTTCTACAAGCACCTTAAGGGGATGAATGTGGAAGGAAAGAGGACTTTCCATTCGCAGTACATCAGGGACGAGGAAGGTAGATTACTACGAGACATAGGCCTCATCCGGGAACGATGGGTAAGGTGGTTCCATAAGCTGCTAAACACCAAGTCATCGACCCTCGACCCGACTATCGTCGACGAGCTCAAGGTCTGGCCCTCGTGCAGTCCGCTGGACGACGTCCCGTCTAGATACGAGGTGGAAGACGCGATCAGGGCGATGGCGAACCGCAAGGCGGTTGGGCCTGATGGTCTCCCAGCTGAACTTCTGAAGGTCCTGGCCGACGAGGGAGACTCGGACACCTTGGGAAGCTTCTACGAGATTATCGTCGCTGTGTGGAGGGGAGGGGTCGTGCCGCAGCAATGGAAGAATGCAACGATTAAGGTGCTGCACAAGAAGAAAGACAGGACGAAGTGCGGTAACTATCGTGGCATTTCCCTTGTCGCGCATGCCGGCAAAGTACTCCTCAAAGTCATCGCGCGCCGACTCAGCGACTACTGCGAACGGGAAGGCATCCTGCCAGAGGAACAGTGTGGCTTTAGGCCCGAACGATCGACGGTCGACATGATGTGACGCTTGCAGGAATTGGCAAGGAAGAAGGACACTCCGCTGTTCATGTGCTTTGTCGACCTCACCAAAGCCTATGACTCCGTCGACCGAACCCTCCCGTGGGCTGTTTTGGCTCGCTTTGGCGTGCCACCTAGAATGCTCACCGTTATCCGCCAATTCCACGACGGCATGCGAGCATGCGTGCGGCTGGATGACGGCGAGTGCTCAGATATGTTCGACGTGAAACATGGCCTACGGCAAGGGTGTGTGCTCGCGCCATTGTTGTTCAATATGTTTTTTACAGCGGTGCTGCGTGTGGCGGAGAAACGTTTCGCTGCTGATAAATCCATCACGGACAGCTTGGTGCAACTCCAACAAAAGCAGGAGAAGAAGAAAAAGAAGAGGGGGAAGGCACGGGCCGGGCACGCCGACGGACAGGGGAATGATAAAGAGGCCCAGACACTGTGGGCTATGCTCTATGCTGACGATGCGGGCATAGTATCGAGATCACCCAACGGCCTGGAGAGGATGATGACGGTGATCGTGTCTGCATGTGCCGCTTTCGGCCTGACGGTCTCGGAGGCCAAGACGGAGATAATGTGTCTGCAAACGAAAGATGGGGGGACCGTGCCGTTCACCGTCACCGCAGCCGGCCAAGTGTACAAACAAACGACCGAGTTTGTGTATCTGGGCGGGGCTATCAGCGCAGATTGGACGGGCAGAAGTGTCGAGGTAACGCGTCGACTCCAGAGGGCATGGGCATGCTTCGGACGGTATAAGATGGAAATCTATGACCGCCTGGGTGTGCGCCTACGCCTGAAGGTGCGAATGCTGAGAACCGA
>JARUPZ010001148.1:0-23933 GCA_031213475.1 Nereocystis luetkeana | reverse complement strand
CTTAGCGCGCGAAATGCGTCGTTGACTTTTTTCCTTGTAAAACGTGTGGATATCCCTTCGCGGCAATTGTTCCAAATAAGTACATTCGAGGCTACGAGTATACATACAATAGGTTAGCAGTTGTTGCACTAGCCTCGTTTTACCTCTTTGTTGGTATAAAAATGATACCAGTAAGCTCATGGAACAGACAAAACGGAAAAATGAGAACGAAACAAAAAATGGGAACGGACGGTTTTTTTTAGAAAGCAAACCAATTGTGTACAACTCCAAGAAAAAAAGTTGACAGTCCTGTGGGGCTGTACAGCAGCCTTCGAATGAGCTGTCGCTCAGGCTGGAAGTCCTCGGCATCGCCGCGGTAGCCAGCATCTAGAGAAATCACAATAGAGCCAGCGTATATCGCTTTTTGCGCCCACCCGAAGGCACGAGATGGAGCATGACCGTTCTGACGAGCTCCTCTCACAGGGCTGGTCAAGGGGTTTCGCAGGATCATCTTGGTTCTCTGATACACCACATGGTTCTGGAGATACGGCTTGGTTCTCATTTTAGGCTTCGTTCCCATTTTTCAGATTTGTCTGTTATGGGTGGACGAGACCCGCCGTTTCGAGTTCCTATTGAAAGGTGAGCCAAAAACATAAGACAGCCCTTTTAAGGCTTTCGAGCACGTTTGGGAACGTAAAAAATCACGCAAAGTGCAGATATATATGCCCACAGCAGTACATACGTTCTGCGGACTTTGATTTAATTTTCATGATCCTGGAGGTGTTCAGAGGGTCACACTCTGTGCACTTCGCATAGTTTTTTACTTCGAAAACGTGTTGGGAAGGTCCGTGTTATATCCTTTGCCCACTTTTCACAGTTCAACTGGAACTCTTAATGGGGGGCGCGCCCACCCGCGATGCGAGGCAGTATGGTTATGGATCTTGAAATCGAATGCAGCTGTAGTGCTGCTGTCTCCTGTTCTGCAGCTATTATTGAGAACGATATACACAGTTTTGATGGAAAGTTGTCCGTGGCGATGCTTGCTTGACTCACACTGTTTGTTCCCCTTTTTTGGTATTTGCACCGGCCGGCGTTGGCTGGCAGGTTCAGGTGGTGGACCATTGTTGTGCGGCAGAAAGCACCGAAGCGTTCGTGTACGTCAACGGGATGTGTAACACGAAGCAGATGGCTCTCAACGCTGGCAAGGAGCTGGCAGACATGTTTAACAGAACAATCACGGTGGTACACAACCCCACGGATTCTGCAATGGTCGACCTATTCGAGGTGTGGTAACTGCAAGCACTGATTGTTTGGCGCACCGATTCAATACGTATGTATTTCCATGATGGTATTGATACATTTATTTGTCATCTTAGCAGTTTTGTGGCACGTGTCACATCCACCCCGTGAGCCGACCGTCACTAGCAACCATCATGTTATAGTGTTACAGGCAATCGATACAAACAGTGGGGTGCTACTCGTATTATTTCTGTGTCCTGTCTTGTTAGCCCCCGTGCAGCAGTACGTACGTGTTTCCCCCGGTTTGTGGCTATCGCTGATCGCTATTAGAATAGTCCCTACGATGTATCTGGTATTCACGTGAGATCGATGCAACAACGGCCGAGCTTAGGGCTCTGCGGTATACCAGGCACTACTACTACTACTACTACTACTACTACTACTACTACTACTACTACTACTACTACTACTACTACTACTACTACTACTACTACTACTACTACTACTACTACTACTACTACTACTACTACTACTACTACTACTACTACTACTACTACTACTACTACTACTACTACTACTACTACTACTACTACTACTACTACTACTACTACTACTACTACTACTACTACTACTACTACTACTACTACTACTACTACTACTACTACTACTACTACTACTACTACTACTACTACTACTACTACTACTACTACTACTACTACTACTACTACTACTACTACTACTACTACTACTACTACTACTACTACTACTACTACTACTACTACTACTACTACTACTACTACTACTACTACTACTACTACTGTAGACTACATGCATACCAGGTACCCACTTCGTGACAGCCGCTGGAGGGTACGTACGTAGTGTTCCCAGCTGTCGGGCATTAGCACTTGATCTATATCACAAGATGTCGAATACGTATCAATACGTTGTTCCACACTTTATTGCAGCACGACAGTGGGGGGTTGCTGGGGGTGACCTACATCATTTATGGCTTGCATGGGCTTCCATGGACAGCCCACGAACAAACCTTGGACAGCCACCGGAATGTCTATGGGCTTTCCGCAAGCTGTCCCCGGACCGTTATAGTGGGTTGATGTAGGCGGGGTGTCCATGGGATGTTCGTGGGCTGTCCATTGGCGGTTCGTGGGGCGTTCCTGGGATATACTTCCATTTTTCCATGGAATGCCGGTGAACATCCAAAAAAAGTAGAATAATGTTGATCGTCGGTTGCTGAGAGTCTAACTGGTAGACTGTCATACACTCCTGGCCTGTAGACTGTCACCTCTCTTGCCTGAAGTTCGAGGGCTCGAACCCTTTTGTTGCCACTACAGTAGTGCCATCAATACTATAAATAATAGCGAAACCATAATGCTTCGGTCGGTCGCTGAAAGCGCGAAAGATAGAACGAGTTGGCCGAATTCGACGAAAACGAGATTTTTTTATCGTAGCAGTTGGGGTGCTGAGTATGAGCGATAAAAAACTGAAAGTAAAGGCATATACTGGGGGAGAAACGGGTAGACGCCTGTGAGGCACCTGTGAGGCACCTGTGAGGCACACACCTGTCAGACACCTACGACCAGGCTTGTCTAGAAGGCCGCCAGGCGTAAAAAGTGATGCGAGTTGGGCTGTTGAGTCAGAAAATAAACGTGATGGCCAAGAAAATATAAGACTTGACTACTCGCACGTACGTGTAGGCCAGGGCTAGGCAGTAAAAAAGCTCCCTCCGACTTTGTTAGCCACGATCGATTGGACAATAACGTACCTAAGCTATAGATTATTACCTGGTACATACTACCCCCCTCCCCTCTAGTCTTTGACTGCCCCCATCGTCGATCGCTGTTCCAGTAGATGTACAGGTATAACGGTATGTACATAATATCAGGTATGATGTACCAGACATGTATTATACTCGTTCGTATGGTAGTATGTACATTGTGTCCGAGTATACCCCCTTCTTCTCAACTCATCGGTCCCTAACCCTTCATAATATCGCACTCAAGTATCAAGAGTGCACTACTTACTGGTGAAAATAGTCTATTCATAGAGTACTCATGTTGTAGTATCAGCGTAATACTACAACAACAACAACAGTAACAGTCCACTGGCTGTACTATGATATAAAATTGTAGACGGAAGAGGCGGACGAGAAACCCGCGCCGCGAAAGAAAGGTGGTCTGACTGACATCTAAACTATCCGAAATGCCATGCCTCCTTACTTCCTAAATCATGCCGCTGTAAGAGGATACCACAGCTATTAATAGTACGCCTCCGCCTTGACTCCAACAAAGCCAACCCTCCTACCACTGGCATTCTTCATATCCTACGCGCCGATCTCGAACCGTCCCTCTGATCACCTCTAATCTTTGATGCAGAAGGGACCCAGGATTCCATGCAAAGAAAAAACAAATATATGCAGGTATACATGGCGTGTCTACGTACGTATAAATAGGATGCATGGAACACAACCTATCGCCGTGGTACATGGTGCATGTATTGTACCTACCTGGTAGATATTATCGCATACACAAGGTAAATCAGGTATTATTCTGATATTTCGTACCTGGCATTATAGTCGAGTTTTGAAAAGTGGTTACTCAACCGAACACCCCCGTCTCTCCCTATACCTATACAGTCTTGCTTATATATCTATTTATTATTAACAGTGCATCATCGGGAAGCTGTGGACAGGGAAAAGCTGGTCGACGATCGTACCCTGTACTTTGGTGCTTGACGAGATCGAGGCCGCTCTCCGAGACCCCCACAAGACCAAGGTTAGTTGAGGTCTACTTAGGGTTTTCTGTTTCTCGCTGTCTCGCCGCGTTCTGGTGTCGATATATCTTGTAGGCCTCAGGGCCCGCTATTTGGGAATTAGGTTTTAATTTCAACGAATTTTAATTTGATTTCGAAAAAAAAACGTGTTTGTGTCCTATCGGGGAACGGCGTACTAGTTGCCATTCAAAAAAGAAAGAATAACCTGGAAGAACGCGCCGCGTCACACAACGCCCAGTCGAAAAACAGCGACGCGCGTAGACGAGAGGGAAGGTTTGCGCTGCCGCGTGCGCGCCGCCGCCAACCTCTTTTTCTTTTTGGTCGCGCAGGATAGGAAGCTATCCCTCTCAGGGTGTCTTAGGTGGGCGGAGGAAGCCCTCAAGCGCCACGCGCGGAACAACAGCGGTGATGCAGTTATCGAGGTCTCGAGCGTATCCTCCGTTTTATTGCTCGTTTGCTGGGTTTTCGTGATTGTTGGCCGATCGAGTAGGCCGAAAACATGGAATTGCGGCCGCCATGATTACTTTTGAGGGGCCACCGTCGGGGTACGATGTGCTATGGTGTGTGGGCGTGGGCGCGGCTATTGCTCCGGTCACCTCTCGTTGAGGTTCGCGTTCTATCGCCTCGATCGTGGTCACCGAAGTGACCAAGAATCGCCCCAGACTCCACCGAGGGTGTTGACCCATCATGATTATGCTACATCAAGACAAAAAAACTCCAAATTCCAAATTGAAATTAAAAAAATCACACGAAAAAAGTCCCAAAAGACTTTTCACTCAAATTCAATTTTTCTAATTTGCCTGCTTGATCCGTTCACTCTTCGGCCAATGAGATGCGAATTAAATTAGAAAAAAACAAAAACAAAAAAATTGAAAAAATAAAAATCCCCGTTAAGATGGGCCCTTAGTGTGTCTTAATAGTGCCGTGTTTAGTCTGTCCTAACTGTAGTGCCTTTTCATCTTGACGTCTTTTCGATTGTACTGGTACTTCGTACTGCCTACTGCAATACACGGGTTGTTTGCGAATGGCTTAGGTGTCTTCGTGTGCCCTTAGACAATGGTGTGCTGTGTGTGGATGTTTTTCTGTACCTCGCATATCGTCCTTTTCTTTGGTCCCGTCAAATGGTTTGTTTTTTCTTGCGCGCTGTCATTGTTGCAGGTTGTTCTGATTTCGCACTCCCAGGGAACCATCATCGCAGGCGACGTCCTTTGGCACCTGTGGAAAGCTGTGGACGACCAAACTCTTACCGAGGCAAGCATCGGGGCCTTACTTGGCTGGTGGCTGTTGAAGAGCGCATTTTATTGATACAGCAGTAGTTCGCGAAGCTCGGCATGACTCCAGCTGTTGCTCATTGCGTTCCCTTTCGAAACTAACTGTCTTTGTTGTTGTTATTCTCTGCGGCGCTGGGGACGGGCTCTACTAGCACAGTACGAGATCCGCGGCTACGGCCGCTGCTTCTCGTTCCCTCTCACGATGCCACGGTACCCGTGAGGTCCACCCCCCCAGCCAACTGGCGAGGGGTCTAGCAAAACGCAATGTTGGACGACCGAGACCCCCAATGATGGGAGTAAGCCCTACTGGTACTCCTTGAAAGCTCCGAATCGCTACTAGTCAATCGCAGACAACAACTATAACTATAACACGGTGTGGCGTGTGGCACACACCATGTATGTTTAGCCGCCCCGTTCCATCCACCTTCGAAATCGCAAATAGGAGAGGGGGGGTGGGCGGGAGACTACTACAACCAACCATAGCCCTAGCCTCTCCTGAATGTAGGCCTATCAACAACAACATAGTGTCGCGCCGTCCGCTCGTGTGCCTCCTCTGCCGTAAACGCACAGCTGTGCGCGTGGAGCTAGCTGATGACGTACGAATAACACTGCCCACTGCCCTTCCTTCCTGCGCTTATTCCTGTTTGTTGCTGTCTTCAGAAGTCAGCCCTTCAGTCAGTGGTCGGTACATTAATGTGTTAGTAGCACACGCTGGACAATAGACATTTTTCCAATTGTCTATTAATAGTCTTCTATTGCAATTGACCGTCTATTGCGGTCCCTTATTCCAATTAATTCATTAAAACGCATCGAGCTCTATATTGCCCAGACAAATCCTTTCAAATGACCCCCACCTGGCCCTATTTTCCAGACAGTTCCATTTCGTAGGAAGTCTTTGAAACCAAAGCCCCAGCGAATTTAATTAATGAACCAAATTGACCGGATAATAATTTTAGGAGAAGCACCTTCTCCTAAATTTATTGTCCGGTCAATTTTAATTAATAGACCGTCTCCTAAAACAATTGTCCCGACAAATCCAAATGTCAGGCCGGCTTCTCAACCATTTGTCCTTACAATTAATTCCGGTTATTAGACACCCCCCCGAATCATTTGTCCGGGCAACTCCAAGTAATAGACTGTCTTCTACATGAATTGCCCAGACAATTCCAATTTATAGACAGTCTCGAAAATGTATGGTCGGGAAAATGTCAATTAGCAGACCGCCTTCGAAGGGTCATTCTTATCGGAGAGCTTTTTCTCCATAATTCCGACATTTTTTTCGCTCAATTTTTCAATTTTCCATATTTTTCTGTTTTTTTTCTCCAAATACGTGAACTTTAACGACCTTGATTTTTTTGCTTCGGAAAAAATTCACGACTAGTGACAGAACGCCTCCGTATATTGATACATATCTCCAATTATTTCCAAACTTTGGAAATTACGGAAGAAACACTCTCCGATAAGAATGTAAATCAATTCTCCGGACAGTTTCAACTAACAGAAACTCTCCGCAATACCAACTGATAGACAGTCTCCTAAATCACTCGCCCGTACACCTCAAATTATCAGTGCGTACCTGGTACGGATAATCTTCGTTTGTGAAATGTTTTTTTCATGATTCACATCTGAACACATGGGCTAGGCGGTATCAAAACGTCCTGCTACGTACGAACATGTAGTACATGCCTAAAGTTCATGTGTCCCGGCCTTTTCTGCTTCTGTGTTAGACAATAGACCTATCAATAGACTTTTGCTCCTACAGCAGAGTCACGAAGTTAGTTGTCTATTTTTGAATTGTGCCCTATATGTATGATATATATTGTCCGGGATATCAGCGACTATCTAAGATTTGAAATTGTTCAGACAATTCATCTTAGAGACTGTCTACTGATTGGATTGTTCGGACATTGACTTTGGAGACTAAATTGGAATGGTTAGAACAATTGGTGTGTTGGGCTCTCTGACAATTGGAATTGTATTGACAAACGATTTTGCAGACTCTTTATCGCTTGAAATTGTCCTGGCAATTGATTTCAGAGACTGTTCATTAAGTGGAATTGTCTGAACAATTGATGTTTGGTGCTTTTAGATAATTGGAATTGTACCAGGGGGAGGCTAAAAATATACAACAGGAAAAAAAAGAGTCGGAAAAAGGAAAAATTGCAAAGGTTCACACAAATATAACAATAAGGCGACGCAGCCGACGCAGAATGGCAGGGTACGGGGAGGGGGGGGGTACCATCGACTTGGAAGGAAACAGGGCATCACAACGAACAAAAAATAAAACAAATAGAAAAAACAGGGATCGTATCACAGCATTAGGCACTACAGTAGTCACTGGGCATCTCAACTAGAAAGACGGCCAGTGCCAGTTTCGGCGGGTGCCTTCTCTTTCTTAACTTGCCTACTGTAGCTGCTGTTGCTACGCCTCCTTCAACGCGGCCCCTCTTCCTGCCCCCCCGGGCCTTGGGCCCAACGGTGTCTCAATTAAGTTGCTGCGCATTTTGTACCTCAAGTGCTCGTCGTTTTGCTACATCTTCCTTCTCCTTAACGAACCAGCGCTTCATGTACTGCTCTGCCGCTTCTTCAAGACGTCTGAACCACTTGCCCGATTTCTTCGCTGCCAGCGTCCATTGTTTATCTTCAATGGGCAAGTTAAACCACGATAGGTTGCGTTCGAGGCAATCTATCGAGCCCTGCTCTTGCCCTACCAAGTAACCTTTTCCCCCCTCCAGTTCCCCAAACAACACTCGTTTGGGTAGTCTCTCGGTACTCATGCGAGCCTCAAAACCCCGCGAAAAGTATCCTCCGCCTTCGCACCGTCGTCTCGACGTCCTCAAACCCAGTCTTGGCCGGTGCATCTGCGTGTGAAAGCATAGGGTGGCCGTCGCGATGTTTTTTTTCCCATCCAATTCTGCAGAGGAGCAATCGTTGGGGAGCTGTCCGCAGTATAGCGAGATGGGCCACCGTCGGGCTCCACGTGGCACACCTGTACAGCATGGTCTCCACTACCTCGGCTTTCCGCATCTGTACTTTGAGCCGGAGCGATGCGGGGGGCTGGTCGTTCAGTGGCAAACTATACGGTCTGAAACGTAGGCTGGCCAGCAGCACGCCGGTTGACTTTAGCAGGGAAGTCGGCGTTCTCACACACAGCTTCCCCAAGATACACAAACTTGGTGGTTTGTTTGTTTGTTTGTTTGTTTGTTTGTTTGTTTGTTTGTTTGTTTGTATAGGTGGCCGGCTGCCTCAGTAGCGAAAGTGAACCTGTCCTCACGTTACGTTATCAGGCAAATGGCCTCCGTCTTGGCTTCCCAAACTACTGTCACTCCGAACGAACCGCACACTGCAATGATATTTGCCAACATCTTCGCAAGGTTCTTCCTCGATCTGAAAACAAATGCCCACGTCGTCTGCATACAGCATTCCCCAGATCGGTTGCGGCTCCGCTACAGTCAACTGGGGTTTATCTCGCCCTTTCTCCGGCCCCGCTCGCTCCCCCCCCCTCTTCTCTCATCCTTCACCTTGGTGCACACCATATCCTTCACAATATCTGCATTGGCGCCAAACCGCTCCACCATCATACGCAGTACGGCATTAAATAACATGCTGAACAATAATGGTGCGAGCATGCATACTTGCCGTAGGCCCTACCTCACGCCGAACCAGTCTAAAATTCTCACCATCGTTCGTCCGGATGCGTGCACGCATTCCATTGTGGAAGTGGCGAATAACGGCGAGCGTCTTTCGTGGTACGCCGAACCAAGCGAGCACGGTCCACAAGAGAGCCCGGTCGACTGAATCGTATGCCTTAGCGAGGTCGACGAAACACATGTGAAGAGGGGTGTTTCTCTTTCGTGCCAATTGGTAACGTCGTCGAACTACGGAGATCATCTCAATCGTCGACCGTTGCGATCTGAAGCCGCAGTGCTCCTCTGGTAAAATATCCTCCCGTTCGCAGTAATTGATGAGGCGATTGGCGATTATCTTGAGGAGAACCTTGCCGGCGTGTTCCACGAGCGATATGCCTCCATAGTTACCGCACTCAGTCCGGTCCTTCTTCTTGTGCAGCACTATGATCGTGACATATTCCCATTTCTTCCTGCGGTACGCCACCGCCCTGCCATATATCGATTACAATGGCGTTGATCTGTTCTAGTATACGGCGGTTACCATCGCGATCTCCATCTAGGACGAGTTTGAGCAGTTCAACAGGAAGCTCTTCGGGTCCAACATCCTTTTGGTTCGACATGCTCTTGATGGTTTCCTTCACTTCATGATCGAAGGTAAATTATCGAGACCTTGTTGATCTTTTCGACGATTCTCGGGTCGAACGTTGGCGACTTCTTGTTGAGCAAAGAGCTGAACCACTGTACCCACCGATCGCGAATGAACTCCATGTCACGGGGCAAACGGCTCTCTGTGTCCTTGATGTAGTGGGAGCTGCACGATTTCTTCCCCTCGAAATCCATCCCATTGGGGTGCTTGAAGACACCAGATTGGTCGCCATCTATCTTTGCTTCGTACCCCAAGTTGACTGTCGAATTCCATTAAAAATCTCTGCACAGCCTCAATCCTCACGCGCTTTAGGCGTTTCCCAGCTGCTTTCACCGGCTTCCTGAGATTGCCGTTGCTTGGATCCGCGCTCATAGCTCTCTCGCGGCTCCCCTCTCTTGCCACGCCGCAAGCATTTCCGTCTTCGTTTCCTCGCTAGCACACCACCCCGCCGGTTCTTGACTACGTTTTGCACCTGGCGCGAAGTTAGCGGCAGTCGACAGCATCGCTTCAGTGAATACCATTGCCATACCATCCACATCCATGCTAGGGGGTAGGGGTGTGAATCTCTCGGTGAAGGCTCTCTGCAGTTGGGGGTTTGCCATCAGTTGCTGCAGGTCGATTGCCCGTCCGCCCTTCATCTCTCACTTGCGACGGTTAGGGGCAAAACATCCAAGCAGCCGGATGCCTGCTGTGACCAGGTTGTGATCTGATTCAGGTGTCACTAAAGGAAGTCGACGCACAGTGACATTTAGTACGAATCGTCTGTGTTGTTGCCGCGTGAGGATAAAATCCAGGCGGTAGCGACCTTTCTCACGATTTGGACTTTGGAAGGTGTATGAGTGCGCTGAAAAACGTGTCGACAAGAGCAAGTTGGTTTTCTGCTGAGAATGCCAGCAGACGCCGTCCGTTGTCATTCAGCGTATCCTGCCCGTATGCACCCAGCACCCTGTCGTCGACGCAGCCTTGCTCCCTTGCGCCGGTGCGAGCGTTAGTATCCATCAGAACAAGTAGGTGTTCTCCTTTAGGCACTTCAGTAATTGTGCTGCCTAGTATGGCCCAAAAAGGGTCTTTGTCACAGACTGATTTGTGACCTCAGTCGAAGCGTACGCAACCACAAAGGAAACCCCATTCGATACCCCCTTCGAGTTTAGTCGCGTCTTTATGAGTCGAGCATTGATGTACTTCACAGCCAGTCCACCCTTCTCGAATTCCTGCAAGATCAACTCCTTGATGGGCTATCCCTACTCCACGTCGGCCTTTTGGCCTCCGTACTACCTCCACCAGCTCCACCGCAGTACACAGTGAAACCCGCTGCTGTGAACCCATCCTGCTCATCCCGTCTCGTCTCCTGTAACCCAGCAACATCGCACTGGCTTTACCTGCAGACCTCCATGATCTCCCCAGCATGGCCAAGACCATTCTTGCCGTTGAGGGCCAGAGTACGGACGTTGAATGTGCCCACGGTCAACTCTCCCCCTCGAGTCTTTGATCTAGTCTAGTGGCCCTTCCAACCGATCAATTAACTCGCCGCGTTTTTCGGCCCCTCCTTTTTTTTTAGCATATTTCAACCATCTAACGTTTTGCCTGCTCTGGTTCTTGCCTTGCTTCCAACGTCGGTTGCAGCACTCTCGACCGACCACATCTGCCTCCATCCTGTCCTGTAGGTTGCTTACTCACGTGGAATCTTATTTCTACTCTCCATACTACGGAGCCCACGCTTTCCGCAACTGAGCCCCATCGTTGCCGTAAGCCTGAAAGGCCGCGAGGAACCCAATCCGCGATTGTTGGGGTGCAATCCTCGTCAGCGTGACCACGCCAGCGCACCACGAGCAAGGCAGTACACAGACGAGGTCAGCGCCCCGCATATACCAGGTGCCGGTACCAGGTACGAGGTACCTCTTGTCGGATCGAAAAGGCCAAGGAGGAGGAAGAAGGAAATTGTGTATCAGGTAGGTAGATAAATAACCCTCCTCTGGTCGGATCGAGAAGGCCAAGGAGGAGGAGGAAGGAAATTGTATATCAGGTAGGTAGATAAGTAAGATATCTAGAATCGTGTCGTTGCTGGACGGGCTTAGATTCCGAGTGCTCTCCGCGCTTCGAGGCCTTTTTCCCGACGCGAGGTGCATCTTTCAGTTTGTTTCTTCCGCTACCTGCTCGAGGGCTCGTGCGGCTGGTGTGAGCGCAGAAATACGCTAAACATTCGAAACGTCGGCACATGCATGCCCATTTCAAAATATGAAAAAAAACTGAAACACCCATCCGAAGTGGGGGTAAAAACAATTTTCGATTGTACCTACCTACGATAACCGACAGCACATTTTACCGCTTTTTAGAAGCGAACGTTTTGTATTGTAATCATATACTCATAAACGTGCTGCACTATATACTACCAGGTATGATATGTGCTTTACCTATGTATTGTTTTTTTTTGGCAGAACATTCATATGAATAGAAAATGTCTTACAAGGGGGTTCCCGCCGCGGCAGCAAACGTTGTCGTGAGCTTTAGTAGTGCTACTGTTGTAGTAGTAGCAGCAGCGCTCCGTTTCGGTGTAAGTGCAGCCACAGCTTTAGGTGCTTAGTAGGAACAGCGGCAGTGCTATGTCGTGGTTGGACGTCGCACACATACTCAAGTTAGATTATGGCGAGAACGTCAATGTGGCAGCGGCAGTGGTGTTGTATTCTTGGCAATTTTGCTGGATATCCTACTGTACCCATTTTTCTTCTGCATTATATTCGTTGGGGTTCGATACACGATCACCGATTCCGCCTACTCCCGACTTTTCATTGCAACTCGGAAACATAGCTCCAACCTCAGCGTAAAATGCTTAAACCCCTGGGCAACACTGTCGCTTCTACGGCCTCTGTTTATTTTAGCGTACCTACTGCACATTTACCGCCCACTGCGGGCATACGCGGATCAGCGGCCACTCCGGACCAAAACGTATACAATAAGAACCTTCCTCGGCATCAGTGCCATCGCTGTTTAACCAACCTTCAACCAAGACATAGCATTCGGTAAACGATGTCTATGACTGGCTACACGGAGTACGATTTTGCCCTTTCCTTGTCCTTCGACCATTCCTATAGCGCTGTTAACCCACGTTGTATAACGCTGATCGTGTGCCTTGGAATCGTTTTCGTTTTCGACAAAAGCTACACGTGTCTCGGATACACTGGTATCTTTATACTCTCGAGTAGGAAAATGGGGCCAACTATCCCGTCCTAATAAGACAGCGGTTGTCATGGCGGTAGGCGGTACGATGTGTGCATGTACTACCATGCATACCATGGGAGATAAATCTGACCGCCTGTTCTTATGTGTCGCTATTTGTATGTTCAACCTCACATGGCTAGAGGTGTGCAACGGTACTCCATGGAAACCTCCCCAAGTTTTCTGATCCACGGTTGTCAACTCGTCCTCTAAGGCGGCACCACAGGCAAGCATACGCAGCCATACCTTCTCTTGAATGAAGGATGCTGGGCTTCCCGTGTCCAACAATGCCGTACAAGCGTGGGTCCTCAGAGCCTTGCTACCCGCGAACAGCTGAACTTCCGTCGTATGGTGCCTCCTATCCAGCAAAAAAATCACCACCGACCGCTCGCGTAAACTCCGATAAAAAACAGCTCGTTCCCCAGTCTTCAAACGCATACGAGCAGGGGTAAATACAGCAGAGGGTCCATCAGAGACTTTCTTCGCGGATGTATCAAGGGCATGTACATACTATCTTCCCCTGAACACACTTTCAAACTTCTTCTACTACCCGATTCACGGTTGCTTCCCACGACAGAAGAGTTTTCCTCGGGCTCACTCCGTTTCTCTACTATTTTTCTCAAGCCCGGTGATCTCGGAAACCGTCCACTTCTACCCGGCGTTTCCAGATTCAAAACTTCTTTATTTTAATGGACATACCTCCAACTCGTACTGGCGGGATTCGTCCGGTACGGGGAGCACTGGGTGTACCTCTGCCTGGGTAACACCACCCTCGATTATACTTCCTCGCTCTTTTTCTGACAACTCCCCGTGCGCTCTTTACTTGGGGGGGGGTCGACAACAACTTCGGGCGATCAGCCGAAGGGGGCGCGCTTAACTCCCCTACAGGAGCATGACCTGGGTTCAGTTTGACTACTATCTGCAAACTCGGCTCTTCTTTGCCGCTTCGAACATGCATTTTAACCGGGGGCCTATTCCGACTATTAATGCAGATCAGACGGTCAGATCTCGTCGTTCTACTACTATTAATAGTGACGGGACGTGTGCAAAGCGGTGATACGTGACTGACGCCCAACGGGGATCCGGGGTAATTACTTCCATCACGTCCTGGAAGGCGACAACTTTGCTCCCTGCTCTTACCGTTCTTAGACATGTGACCTCCTGTCTCTTGGTCTTGATCCCCAGCGTGCAATGCAGATTCGACCGAACTCTCTTGGCGTGTCACTTCGGGTAGGCTGTCACCAGTTACTGTACTCACACCGATTCCACCTGCAGTGCGGGGCAAAGGGAGAGGCGGCCGCAATGCTGCCGGGTAGGGGGCGGCGATAGAGCCGGGGCGGGCACAGGAGTGTCATCGGGCGACGAAACAACTATGGGAGGGGCATGGCGTGCGGTGACGGTGGTACGAGGCACACGAGCTGGGCTTATTTTATTCGTGCGCGAAGCGCGCCTACTGCCATAAGGCGTTGACAGGCCTCTGGCGAGCGAGAGGAGCAACGGGGGGGGCACAGGGACGGGTCGCGCAGTGGAAATGGAGGCACGCTCCTCCGTCTGCAGACGGCGACGAGGGTCGGCGACAGGGTCTATACCAACTTCCTCGCGCATCCCTCTCGCAGGGCTACCACTCGCCCCTGTCCCGTTGGTCGGGCTACCCTCTCTAGATTCACGGCGCGCGCGCGACGTTTCGGACCTAAACGCCGCCGCTTTCGCCTGTGAGCGAGTTCTCATTGCAGGAGGGGCGGGCGACCCCCTACCCCTCCCCTCCCCTCTCCTCCCCCTACACGCGACTCACCGTTGGAAGGCATAGTATACGGAAACTCGACTGCCGATAGAGTGGCTCGGAACTGCCGTCGACGCCACTGTTGGGAGATGGCATGTCGTATGTAGATGTCGTGAAAGCTGGTTCGACCGCCACTTCGCCTGTCTCCTCCGCCCTCGACAAGGGTACGGGGAAGGGCCGTGTCCCTTCGACACCGGAGGCAGTTCACGGGTCGACGGGAAAGGGTCCGGCGCCAAGCTCGGAGGGTGCGGTCCCGATGGCATCCTCCTCTGCCGTGACGTGTGATGCGATGAGTGGTAGAGTGCCTTCAGTCAGGGACGACATGATCGAGAATGTCCGTTTTACGCTCGAGGGGCTGTCCTTTGAGGACAAGTGTCTCGTGGTAGTTGAGCCGCGTATTGCAGGGTATACGGTAGGCACGGCGGCGGGCGCGGACGGCGCGATAGTGGCCGTAGATATACCTGCCGGCCAGACGGTTCCCCCCGGCATCACGAGTAGCACGAAAACGCCTAGGTCGGTCACCTCGCCAGGCGAGATACTCTTTTCGGACGAAAAATTAGCGCGAGCCCTTCAGGCGGAAGAGCAGGCGGTCGCGGACAGAGTTGCACAGTCGTTGGCGAAAGACGCAATACTTGCACGATCGTTATCTGCATCAGACTCCCCGGCCCAGTCAAGCGTAGATCCGTTGTCCTCTGTTCGGAACAGTTCCCCGCCGAGCCCCTCAGGCTCCCCTGTATATCTCGCTGCATCGACCAACCCGTACTCTGTGCTGGCCTCACCTCGCCCGAGGCAGGCTGGTGCGCCTGCCCGACTGGAGGAAGCCGCGCACGCCCGTGCGCGGAAGGAGGCGATCCCGGCCTCCTTCCAGCAGGCAAAAGCCGAGCAGGATACGATTGATGCCGCGTACCTCGTAGCGATATTTGAGTTAGAAAAGGGCCGCGCCGCGGAGGTGCAGTTGGGCCGCGAGTTGCGGGAACTGGGCACCGCCCGTCGCCGGGCGGAGGCCCAGGACTTGGAGGCGTTGCGGGCCCTCAAGGCCCAGGGGGCTGCCGAGAGGCGGGCCCAACGGCAGCGGTTAGAGACGCACCGCGCGAAGGAGGCATCCGCCCGGGCCCGGCTGGCTCGTCAGGCGTAGGAAAATTCCGCGAAGGCCGACGTAGAACGGAACGCACGCAGGGCCGCCAAGGCGGGGGCCCGGGAGATCGTACGTCAACGCGGTCTTCGGGAAGTCGCCAGCGGGAGCGCGGTTGTGGCGGCCGAGGAGGCTGGTCGCCCGACCATACCAAAACGGGAATGGAAGCCAGTGGAGGGGAAGGACCGCCGCGAAGGCGACCGCCGCGAAGGCCTTGGCTGCAGCGGCTCCGACAGCGGCTGCAGCACCCACTCCAGCGGCGCCTGCTTCCGCTGCTCCTGTCTTTGCTGCGCCTGCTCCTGCTGCTCCTGGTTTTGCTGCGTCTGCTCCTGCTGCTCCTGTTTTTGCTGGTCTGATGGGAAGGCCGTGTGACTGCGAAACGCACGAGGGTAGCTTCAGATATGTTGATCGAATAGAACAGAAGCGATGTCCGGCGTGCAACCAACACCGCTTAATCTGTACTACTGTACTATTAATACTACTCTTATGTATCGTTGTCGTGGTAGTAGGGGGGTAGTATGGTTTCCTTCCATGCATGACGGAACCCACTTCCTTCTTTTTTCTTGTGCAGGCTGAAATGAAGAAATTGGAGATGTACAGCTTCGCCAATGCAGCGCACACGATGATACAGAGGGAAGGAGTCCCCTACATGGAGTCGATCTGCAATCAGCGTGACAACGTGAGCGAGCTGTGGAGACGCGACTTGGTTGGTATTAGTTGGTGTAATCGAGTGTATGCCTTGAATCAACGTGCGGGCGGTCCGGGCACGCACAAACCACCAACCTCGGATTGATGGCTACGATGGAATGATTGAAGAAAGTAGCTGTATATTCATACTGTAAGTAGTTTTCCACGGTGTCAATGTCATCTACCATTTACCCGCTGTGATGCCTCCCCAGGTGGGCATGCTTGGAGCCAACGCCCCTAACATGGTAAAAATTTCATGGGGCATTCAAATCGAAGGCAAGGTGATTTACCCCAACAAGGTCAGGTGGGGACATATGATCTCATCGCACTACCTCAAGTACATCAAGACCGGAGACTACACCGGCTCTAAGCTACACGAGTACATCAACATGGCCCGGGACACGCCGAAGAACTTCACGGGGTAGCTTACAGCATGCAGAATATGGGGTGTAAGCAGCATGCACCATTAAAGGTGTTACTTACAGAGCTATAAGGGTAAAAGATCGATCGGTTACCCAGCCCAGGGTATTCCTCATGGCACTCTCCCCCCGTCTGAAAGGTGGGATAATTGGGGCGACGGTACCGTATACGGCCGTACGCTGACATACCCGCTTCGTTTCCATTACCTGGGGAACCAGGGAGATATGTTTTTAGGGAAGCACGCGCTAGCGTTTCTATAAAAGAAGCGTTCGAAGTGGGATTCGAACCCGTTTCCTGCCGACGACGTCAAATGTGAAGGTGTTGCCTATTGAGCTATAGGGGTAAACTATCGATCGATTACCCAGCCCAGCGTATTCCTTCAAAAACACCACATATAGCACATAGCTATGATCCCGCCCAGTCCCGTTTGTACTGGTATTGGCCTGTGAGTGTGTAGGTGTGTAGGTGTAAAGGTGTGTATCATACTGGTTGCATGCTTGACAGCGCACGTCTTTGTTGCGTACTACGTGGGGTGCTTGTCTTGCTGCCTGTCGGCTTCGGCACGCCGAACACAGATTGTACAGTTACAGTTGTTGTGTGTACGCATATAAAATGTGACTTCAGCATGTATTACAGCACATGTGTGTCACTGACTTATTTTGCGATTTTGAGATATTTAATTGCTGTGTGTGAAGTCAGTCTTGTAATTTTTTGGGTGAGCAAGAGAGTGAAAGCCCTCTGCGACACCTTTGCAACACCGTTGAAGGCATCCTGTGGCAGCCCGGCTTTTCTGTCAACGCCAGTATCAGCCCGACACATGAGTGACAGCGAGGTGATTGGTTGCGCTTGGTATCCCCAGCATACAGTAAGTTGTACCACGGTATGAGTCTATCCTCGTACACATGTGTATGCACCTGGTATGCGACAAACATTCTGAACGGCATCCACAAAGTTGATCCAAAATGTGGTAATATCACATGGTGATACTCCGTTGTCCCTGATGAGATAATAGGGGAGATAAGAAGGTCGCATACTTCGGACAGCCAGTGTCACGGGTCGCCTACCTATGTGTGTACTTCTGTGATGTATGTTCTGTATGTACTGTATGTAGTATATGCCAGGTACATGCTACCGTGGTAGGTGGCATGGAGGAGGTGTCAATTTCGAATCATGCGCTCATTATTTTTGATCGCGCAGGCCATCAATGGGAAAATCTTGTATAGGCTGTACAGATCTATCTGTCTTGACAACAGTAGAGTGTATCTGTTTAGTGGAAGAAGACCTTGACGTGAAGGGTGAGAAAGAGAGTAACCACTCGTGATTGGTCATGCGCAGAATGTGACTACGTGATGAACATATCATGCAGATGTCGTGTGCGGTTGTAAGCAACTGGGACATTAGATACATGTTGAAATGGCCATCGGCGACTTGCATGTTACTAAGCCTCTCGAGATTTGAAAGGGGAATAACAATTGACAATTATTGTATACCTACCTGGTATGATGATTACAGCGACGGCTATTATTGCGTGATTGGGGAGTATTACAAAAAACAGCAACTTGCAATGCCAGGAGCCGTGCGGCACGGGCGCAGGATGGCCTCAGCCGTACTGCTCGGTGCTCACGCCGCTCGTGTATAGACAGTACTGGTAGTTGATAACACCGAAACTGTCATTCCTATCTATGGTCGCCATCTCGGGGTCCCAAATTGGGTCATAAATGACTATTAATAACAGGCGGAGCTGCAACAAAACGTGTACGGTGTATGGGTATGGCATGTGTGCCAGAAATGGGTACAGATCGATGCAAACGCGTAGTACGAAACGAAGCAACCTTGCACTAAAATCCTCTTGATACTGTTAAGAGGTTGACTGTGAGATTCACGTATCCCCTTTCAGGTTTCCTATTGATAAGCAGGTCCTACCTTATCGCGATCTTGTTCTGAGGGCTTTGCTATATAGGAGGGCAGCGTGATAATGTGCAGTTTGAGTAGGGCTCCGATAAACGGTCTGAACGGCGGGTTTGGCTGTGCTTCGCCCTGAATCCCTGTTCCCTATATTCTACGGACATGTTTACAGTTACTAGTAGGTCTTTCATGTAGTAGGCCATCGTTTTCCGCATTCATAATCCTGGATCTTTACAGGGCTTCGATGGCAATACCATGACACTAGCCTGCCCTGATAAGGGGTAGTTTGGCCGTAGACGAAGTAACGGCCTCCGCAAACGAAGTAACGGACAAAGCAGGGTTTATTGGTAGAGAGAGTGTGACATGTCTGTATCGGGAACTGGGATAGAGCAAGTTTGGTTAGGAAGGGAAGGCCTATAGTTAGAAATACGGAAGATTCGAACAAACGCCGATCCCACAAACCAGAACACGAACCAAAGGTGGGGCTCCTGAAAGCCCATACCCATAACTCTTAGCTGCGAAGAGACATGAAAAACGTCGAAAACAGAAGGTTCCGCTGCACCCCCAGCTAGGAGGGGGGTGGGGAAGCGAACATGTGTAATCGTAGGCAAAACACAAAACCCCACAATCCTGTGTCTCAGTATGAGTTTCCAGAATGCCCAAATTGCCACCGGTGATGAACAAGGGGGAGGTCGGAAGGGCTACGAGAAGAAAGGAACACCCGAATCGCCCCCGGTGACGAGTGGGAGGGGTCGGCAGGATTACGAGAAAAAAGGAACGCGTACACGTATGACTACTTTATCAGCAAACGTCGAAAACGCTTGGCACAGGTAGTAGACTAGGCGGTCAGAAAGCTGGCTACAAAACCTGAAGCGGCCGCGACAACTACACCAGCATTCGGCAAGAACTTTACTCATGGAAATTGGCGAGCGAATCGGAGGGACCAGCTGTCTGACGAAGGCCCGGTTGTAGGAACGACGTCGGAGCCAACACGGAAAATGCCAAAGTCATGAAAAACCCCCCGACCTGAAACCCAGAAAACATGAAACACGATCGAGAGACAGCCGTGGCGAGAATCGTAGCCAACCACCTCTCCGCCTCGGCACCAGGCTACGTCACGTTGGATCGCCCGTACACGTATGCTTCGTGCCTAAGTGAAGTTGTGGACACCAAGAACCAAGTGCAGACCCCGTCGAAATTGGGTAGTGTGCCGGAGGGAGAGAGAGCTTGATCGGACCGCGGGTGTATAGGGCGGGCTCCGGGCACATATAGCGCATCTGTACTCACCCAAAAAAAACGCTGGCCATTCAACCGCCACATTCGACGATGTTTGTGCTGCTCAAGCGCGCTGCCAATAGCTCCGACGCTTTACAGGGGGCAAATCTTGTGCTCGTACGTACGCTGCTACCCGACGCTCGTCGTCGTGTGATTGTCATTTCGTGTACAAAGGTAACCTGTAAAAGTACTGAACGTTCGATCAGCCGTGGATAGCTTGCCCGAGCTGCAAAAATTGCATGTCAAATCGGATGGTATTACTCCCTCGGCAAGACTTATTTTGCGCTGTCTTCACTGCCCCGCTGCTACCGTTGATTTAGCAATCCTTTGAGCGAAAGCAAGGGATCGTCGTCCTACAGAACATCCTTTGCGGAAGGTATACGCTATGGGCCTATACGTGTCATCGCTGCAATCCCTGCTATCTATCTCTCCTGAAGTGGTGGGATTGTTTTACTTTCATCATGATCGTGGTGAACGATACAGTATGGTGTTTGAAACACACCGCCGTGCGAATGAGCATGGCTAGCTATCGGAGGCGGGCTGGGGCTGTCACGATAACGTCCTCGACGTAAACTCGAGCGGTTTGGACGGTACGATGATAAAACTGGGCATGAATTCTAAGCTCAAGGGACGGAGTGCGGAGCGACCCATGGCAAGGATGGCTTGGAGCTTAAACGGAACATATAGAAGGTCGAGGCGGGTTTGGTGGAGGGCAAGGAGGAGCAGGCCAATCGACGAGTTGTGGTGGGACAGAACATATGGGGTCGACGGTGTGGAGGGGCATCAAGAAGAGGAAGAAGAGAGAGGGGGTATTTAAGCGACAGAGGAAGAGCAACATCAAGAGAAAAAAAGGGATATGCCCAACTCGGCGTACGGTAACGTACGTTGCGGCGATAAGGATGACCGTGCCAGCAAGGGTGACTGTTTGATTTACACACATATATGCCGATTGAAGGATGCGGAGTGGATACAAAAACGGGGAGTAGGAGCGACACTGCATTCGCCATGTATTATGTGCATGATGTAGGGGCGTGGGCAAGATCAACTTAGCTTAACAGCTAGCTGGGGATATTCGATCGCGGCTATACGCCGGAATCAATGTAGCTCTGACGCCATCGACAAGATGAAAGAACAAAACTTTCCGTTTCTTGACGTTGAAATTGGACAGGAGGGTCACCATCACTTCATCGCGTCTGAACAGGTGAATATTACGAACCTAAGGGATGCCAAACTCTAGACCTCGGGAACTGTGCTTACGACGGCAGTCAACACAAACTTGCAAACGCCAGGAGGTACTCCCAACTTGTTGTTTCACGTTACCCCTAGTTAATTCCGTCCGTATCTTTCACCGACGCTCGAGTTCCAATTCTACGACCTCAGCAAGCAGACAACGCTCCTGGGGCATCTCGCCCGCGTACCGTAACACACATCTGTATGGCGGTGCTGAATGGGTAAAAAGTGGTGACGCTGTCATCAGCGATAACCGACCTATTGGCAATAAAGTAGATAGCGTACCTTCTAGGCAACATCCACATAAAGCGTTACCGATAACCAGAAAGGTCAGTGAACGCCGTCAATTTGAGTGTTGTGCTAAATAACACTAACCTCGACGGAAAGTGTATTTCCCCACCACCATTATTTTGTATTTACTCGCGACTGAACGCGAGAGGCTTGAGTTTCCCAGATCTAGGATCGGAGCCGAGGGCGGGGAAGCCGCCCTCTCTTCTTGCTGCATCAACGCCGCGGTCATTGACCAGGTATGGGGCATGCACCCGCGGGAACAAGCGTACCACGCGGTAGACAATCGAGCACACGACGCCAATCTCCACACGAAAAGCCGTTGGCAGGCGTAAAAACACTATGTGTTCGTACACTACAGCCGGTTTGACGAGGCCTGCCTCCCATCAGACGTAATTAATTAGCATGTGCAACTATCTCCACGCGACAGAAGATATCAATACCAACCCATCATGAGGGCTGTACGCGAGGCGAGACTCCCCGGCACCGTTTTCGGCGGAACATACAACGCCCATCGCGAGCTACACCGATACACTACTTCTTTATCCCGACCTTCCACAAACAATCGCGTCCCACGCACATCAATCCCCACACTAAAGATCAACAAAGACACCACTGGAGATGACTGATAGCATATGACAGGAGCGTTGGCACGGCTGGCGTGTTTGAACCTCACCCGTGCCACCATGCAGCCTCGCTGCCCCCGCTTGCTTTCGTCTTGCCGCTGGACCCCTCTCGACTGCAATATGGTGGGCGGGCGGGTGCGCGGGCACGGAATTAAACGGACAACGAGAGTGCGCTGGCCAGAGTGTGTCTGAAAGCATTGCAAACTACTCTTGAGCTAAAATGGCCCAGGCGTTGACTGTGCACTCCATGTATGTGTTCAGTCCGTCGAGACGTACGTCGCAGTTAACCATGGCAGCGGTGATATACTATATATACACATATATAGTATATATATTATTATATATATACAAGTTCTCCCTTCGGAGTGGCATGAGCGTAGCGTTTAAGAAGACTCTTGCCGAAATACGCATTTGGTGGGTAGGTTTGAACTATTCCACCAATTGCAGTTATATGTGCTGCAGTTGGGGCAATAGCTCAAATATGCCTGTTAACAACCAAATATGTATTGGTATAAGGAAAATAGTAGTGGAACATGCAGATGAGGGTGACGCAAGAAGGCAGTTCTAATGACCGAAAAAGCAGGTAGTAATTATGTATTACAGCTGATATGAGATATGAAGGCGACATGAACGTGATATGCAACTACGACAGTAAGCACTTGCTCGACGAACCGCAGCGCCAGTAGACACATGTCCTGCGACACCTAACGGTTCGACAACGAACGAAACCTTTGCCGGACGCCCAAGCCAACTACGGCATTAATTCATCAAGGAAAAACGTCTTCAACGAAGCGTAGCAGTGGGCCCAGGGCCGGCGTGAAACGCAAAAGCTCGAAGCGACGGGAGTAGTAGCAAAATTTCCCTCGCAAACGCGAATGTCACTACTAACAACGAAATCAGCACCCTGGCAAACACCGAAGGTAGATTGAAAAAACAGGACCCTTCGTTGTCCACAGCACCCAGAGAGGATGCAAAAAGTCAGTTAGTATATATATATACTGGTATAAGATATATATGCCCAAACGGGCGGCAGACGGATCGTTTTACTGCGACGGTGTAGGTGTTGCCTAATAAGCTACCTGGTATAGGGGTAAAATATCGATCGATTACCCAGTCCAGGGTAATCCTTATAACACTCTCCCCCCCTCTGAACCGCGGTATATTTGAGGCGTCAGAACCGTATACGTCTGGACGCTGACCTACCCTCTTCGCTTCATTACCTGGAGAACCAGGGAGATGTTTTTTTAGGGGTGCACGCGCAAGCGTTTCTATAAAAGAAACGTTCGAAGTGAGGTTCGAACCCGTGTCGTGCCGACGACGCCAAATGTGAAGGTTTTACCTTTTGAGCTATAGGAGTGAATTATCGATCGATTACCCAGCCCAGGGTATTCCTTATAACAATAACAATACCAGTACGGCAGAAACAGCGAGACACTCACGTTGTTTCCCCGGCGGAAGGGGTGGTGCTTCCTTTCATCCTTCATCCGGATACATTTCGCCTTGGACGACGACCACGCGAAGGGTTTGCCCGCGAAGCGGCACGCCCGTATCGGGGTGTCGGCGACTACTCGTACCTGACTTGCACCAGAGGGGGGGGAGGGGGGAGGGCGTCCTCTTTGTTGCTTTCCTTCTTAGTCATTTTACTATTGACTACGGGGGTAGAGAGGGGCAGACGCATCGGAGCTAATGCACGCAAGATTGTTGTGGCCTGCAGTCACGTATTGTGTAGTATTTACAATTAATACTTAAATAGTGTAATCGTAGCAGCGGACAATACTTTACCTGGTATGGTGCAAGACCCCATTGCTGTGCTGTACATACTTCAG